>CM073643.1:27483159-27596247 GCA_037074605.1 Trachinotus ovatus | reverse complement strand
CGACTCTGCTCAGCTACACTGCTGCTCAGAGCAGGAGAGGAGCTGCTGTCAGGCTTACAGAGGGTTACTGTCATTCAGGTGCCGTGTTCCAGGTGAGAATGAGCACATCACCATGACGACTCACATCCACAAACACCAGCACCACTCTGATGCTTTGGTGAACTCAGTCTGTTGGTTCCTCATTGTCTGGACAACAGAGGAGGCGACACTGGGAACAAAACAACTGAAGCATCTTTGGCTTCCATCAGTGTTTTTCTTGATAATTATCAGTGGGTTTGAACACTGATCCTGATTTATCTGCACTTAGCTTAAATCTGTTGACTAAAATAGACTGGTGATACGTCAGTCAAGCTCATGGTCTTAATGGAGGAGGTCAATGAGCTGAGGACTATAATTCAACAAAGGGACCAGAGGATTGAACTGATAGAACAAACAAAAAAATAAAAAAAATCACATGTACATAAGTATTCACAGCCTTTGCCATGACACTCAAAATTGAGCTCAGGTGCATCCTGTTTCCACTGATCATCCTTCAGATGTTTCTACAACTTGATTGTGTGGTGGAAATTCTCTGCTCTTGGTGAAGAATGAAATAGAGACTTCTGCCGGCTGACAAGGTTTTTATTTTCTTTGCAAAGAAAAGGTCAATCAACATGCGAGCGCTCAGAATGAAGAAAGACCCCGAGTATGGGGAGACCTAAACATTTATACCTGAGGAATGCCCCTCAAGAGTGTATCAAAAGGGCCTTTGATCTTGTTGCCTTTTGGAACCTTTCCTGTCTGCTGTAGGGACCGGCACCCCCCCGGGGTGATGTTTCACACTTGGGGTATACTGCAAGGTTTTGTGTCTAGGTGGGAAATTAAGAGGTCTAGACATCACAGTTCACAAATGCTTAAAAGACAAAAGGATCTGATATCATGGTGGGAAAGCAGAAGGTAGGGCATCTCAAGTGGTTGAAACACGAGGAAATTGAAATTACAATTACAATTGGTCCACCTGTGGTAAATTCAGTTGATTGGACATGATTTGGAAAGGCACACACCTGTCTATATAAGGTCCCATAGTTAACAGTGCACGTCAGAGCACAAACCAAGCCATGAAGTCCAAGGAATTGTCTGTAGACTTCTGAAACAGGATTATATCGAGGGACAGAGCTGAGGAAGGGTACAGAAAAATTTCTGATATTGAAGGTCCCAATGAGCACAGTGGCCTCCATCATCCGTAAATGGAAGAAGTTTGGAACCACCAGGACTCCTCCTAGAGCTGGTAGCCCGGCCAATCTGAGTGTTGCTCTGTGGAGAGAGAGACCTTCAGAAGGACAACCATTTCTGCAGCACTCCACCAATCAGGCGCTGTATGTAGAGTGGCCAGACAGAAGCCACTCCTCAGTAAAAAGACACAGGACAGCCTGCCTGGATTTATCAAAAGGCACCTGAAGGACTCTCAGACCATGAGAAACAAATTCTCTGGTCTGATGAAACAAAGATTGAATCTTTGGCCTGAATGCCAAGTGTCATGTCTGGAGGAAACCAGGCACCGCTCATCACTGGCCATACCATACAGTGAAGCATGGTGGTGGCAGCATCATGCTGTGGGGATGTTTTTCAGCAGCAGGAAACTGGGAGACACTAGTCAGGGTCGAGGGAAAGATGAATGCAGCAGATGTACAGAGACATCCTTGAGATAACCTGCTCCAGAGCGCTCTGAGACCTCGGACTGGGGGAAGGTTCATCTTCCAACAGGACAACGACCCTAAGCACACAGCCAAGATAACAAGGAGTGGCTCTTGGGACAACTCTGTGAATGTCTTTGAGTGGCCCAGCCAGAGCCCAGACTTGAACCCATTGAACATCTCTGGAGAGATCTGAAAATGGCTGTGCACGACGCTCCCATCCAACCTGATGGAGCTTTGAGAGGTTCTGCAAAGAAGAATGGGAGAACTGCCCAAAAATAGGTTGCCAAGCTTGTGGCATCATACTCAAAAAGACTTGAGGCTGTTATTGCTGCCAAGGTGCTTCAACAAAGTATCAGCAAAGGCTGTGAATAAGTAGTTCATTTTGTTGTTTTTTTTTTTTAATAAATTTGCAAAAGTTTCAAGCAAACTTGTTTCACTTTGTCATTATGGGGTATTGNTGGTAAATTCAGTTGATTGGACATGATTTGGAAAGGCACACGCCTGTCTATATAAGGTCCCATAGTTAACAGTGCATGTCAGAGCACAAACCAAGCCATGAAGTCCAAGGAATTGTCTGTAGACCTCTGAGACAGGATTGTATCGAGGGACAGAGCTGAGGAAGGGTACAGAAAAATTTCTGCAGCATTGAAGGTCCCAATGAGCACAGTGGCCTCCATCATCTGTAAATGGAAGAAGTTTCCACCAGGACTCTTCCTAGAGCTGGTAGCCCGGCCAATCTGAGTGTTGCTCTGTGGAGAGAGGAGAACCTTCCAGAAAGACAACCATTTCTGCAGCAGTCCACCAATCAGGCGTGTATAGTAGAGTGGCCAGACGGAAGCCACTCCTCAGTAAAAGGCACAGGACAGCCCACCTGGAGTTTACTAAAAGGCACTTGAAGGACTGTCAGACCATGAGAAACAAAATTCTCTGGTCTGATGAAACAAAGATTGAACTCTTTGGCCTGAATGCCAAGCGTCATGTCTGGAGGAAACCAGGCACCGCTCATCACCTGGCCAATACCATCCCTACAGTGAAGCATGGTGGTGGCAACATCATGCTGTGGGGATGTTTTTCAGCAGCAGGAACTGGGAGACTAGTCAGGGTCAAGGGAAAGATGAATGCAGCAGAAGATGTACAGAGACATCCTTGATGATAACCCGCTCCAGAGCGCTCTGGACCTCGGACTGGGGAGAAGGTTCATCTTCCAACAGGACAACGACCCTAAGCACACAGCCAAGATAACAAAGGAGTGGCTTCAGGACAACTCTGTGAATGTCCTTGAGTGGCCCAGCCAGAGCCCAGACTTGAACCCGATTGAACATCTCTGGAGAGATCTGAAAATGGCTGTGCACTCCCCATCCAACCTGATGGAGCTTGAGAGGTTCTGCACAGAAGAATGGGAGACACTGCCCAAAAATAGGTGTGCCAAGCTTGTGGCATCATACTCAAAAAGACTTGAGGCTGTTATTGCTGCCGAAGGTGCTTCAACAAAGTACTGAGCAAAGGCTGTGAATACTTAAGTACTATTTTTGTTTTTTATTTTTAATAAATTTGCAAAAGTTTCAAGCAAACTTTTTTCACTTTGTCATTATGGGGTTTTGTTTGTAGAATTTTGAGGTAAAAATGAATTAAATCCATTGTGGAATAAGGCTGTAACATAACAAAATATGGAAAAAGTGAAGTGCTGTGAATACTTTCCGGATGCACTCTATGCCAGGGCTACAGCTGGTGAGCAACAAGGTGAGGAAGCAGCACCTGAGTTGTACAATTCCTGAACAGTAAGAAGCTTTACTGAGAAAGTCAGCAGACCTCAGCTTGCTACACTCTTCCACATAAGGATAATAAAACCAAGCCTACGATTGTTGTCCAGTTTGCAAATGAAAAGGACAAGGCTGAGTCCAAAAAATGTAAAGGTACTGGGGTTTATGTAAATGAGCATTTGATGAAGAAGAATGCTGGAATAGGTCAGAACGGCCGTATCCTCAGAAAGTAAAACAAAGGTCAAGCAACATGGACAAGGGATGGAGAAGTGTTTATGAAGTCACATGGACCACCAGAGCAAACCAAGATGGTTGTGATTCGGAATCTGAGGGATTTTGAACAATATAAGTGACAATGTACAGAGACTGGACTGGGCCTGACAGGGTGGGAAATGTGCCCTGGTATGGACCGATTCAGTATCAACACAAAGGGGTTTACCAGAGACTCATTTCATTCTGGCCAATGTCAGGTTGGCGAGCACGCCCGGACACAGAGTCAGAATGTAGCTTGCTGCAGAATTTTTATTTTATTTTAAGGACAGAAGCTGAGTCAGTGTGAGTGAACCATCCTGTAAATTTATAAGATTAAGGACACCAGACAGAATTGAGGCCTTAAAGATCGACCTAACACATCATAGTTGGGATGAGATGTATGTTGATGATCCTAATCAGGACTATGATGCAAAGTTTTACAGCTGAGAACAAGTGAAAGTGAAAAAATATAAATGTTGCATAAGAACAAACTGACTTCCCTCATGAGATCACAGAAGAAGGAATATGACAATGAAATGTTAGAGGATATAAAAAATAACATTCAAAAGACTTGGACAGTGATTAATCATATGATTCGAGACAGATGTTATAAATCTGACCTCCCTAATTACTTTTTGAACAGCTCTGATGTGGAAGTGGATCATTTGAAAAGCACTGTTGATGATTTCAGTGATTATTTTGAGGGTGTTGGCTCCACTTTGGTCAGCAAGACTGTGGTGCCTGATGATGTAGGAGTTGAAACAATAATTTTATTATGTTTGTTGTGATATTATACTATATATTATGTTCACTGTGATCTCATGTAGTGTGTTTAGTGGAATAAGTTAGTAGATAGACTCACACCTAGTGGGGTCGGGTAATGGCAGCTGAAAGGGTTCAACCAAAGGTGAGTGAGGATGTAACTGGACACCATCAGTTACTGTTGCAAGAGGTAAAGAGCTGCCAAGGGGGCGGAGTCAGCTGCCAAGGAGGCTGATTATGACTCCATTGTTTCCAAGGTAACTGAGACAGTTTTTTTAAAGAAGTTGCCTTTTTGAGCAAAGTGGGCAGGATGTTTTACAGAATGAAAAGATGCAAAACAGTTTGGAAATCAGTCTGTTCCAGGATGGGCTCGGGTTCATGACTTGTTACAAGGAATAAACTCTGCAGAATCAAACCCTGACAGTCTTCTGTGCCTTATCTGAACATCTTTTTAACTCCTTTAAGTACTTTCAAGAGACTCAGTTACATGTTGGTGTAGAAGTCCAGAGTCATATCTGGCCCAGACCTGAATTTTCTTTTAACACAACAATGACAATCTATCTGATCTAATGAAGGGCAACATCAACTCTATGTTCCTCTGAGGGGTAAATGAAGCTGGTGTAAATGGAACTGTAAGAACATTTAAAAACAAAAGATCAGCTGATAACCATGACATTGACATAGTAATTATTAAAGTAATTATTAAAGTATTGTAGGTCCTCTGTCATATATATGTAATCAGTCCTTTCAAAAAGAAGTCTTTCCTAACAGTTTGAAGTTGGCAAAGGTATTTCCAATATTTAAAAATGGTGATAAGCACCACATGGATAACCGTAGACCAGTATCAATTCTTCCACAATTTTCAAAAATACTGGAGAAATTATTTGTGAAACAACTGGATCTTTTCATAGTAAATATGAATTATTGAATGAACTTGTGTTCATTCAATAATTGGATAATACATGGATAATATATGGATTTAGGGTAAATAGAACTACTACCTATGCAGTCATGGAGATGGTGGAAGAAACTACAAAGGCAGTTGAAGATGAAGAGTATTGTATTGGCATCGACACTGATTTGCAAAAGGCTTTCGATCCTATAGATGACAGCAAATTGTAAGAAAATCAGAGAAGTAAGGAATGAGAGGTACACCTTACTTTTGGCTGCAGCTACTTAGAAGATATGGATACTGTGTCTGGATTTAGAAAGGTCACCTGTGGAGTACCTCAAGGTTCAGTGATTGGTCCAAAACTTTTCACACTCTACATCAACAATAACTGTAATGCTACTGATCCGTTAAGTTTGTTTTTATGACAGAGTCCCTGGTTTCACCAACAGTGGTTCATCTTAAGGTGAAGGTAGAGGAAGAGTCAGAGAGACAAGAGAAAATACAGATCTAAGAGGAGACGGAGAGATTCAGGGAGGAGCTGAGCTGTTACTGAACTATAGAAGAGAGAGGAACTTCCATATTCAGCAGAGTTCAAGCTGACACACTGACCAGCTGCTGGAAGCCTTTTTCCACACTGTTGAACTCTACTTTTTACCTCCACTAGAGGGCAACAAAATCAAGTAGGCGGTGCACTACTTCCTCACAGTGTTCAACCACTGTGTCAATAATAACTGCTGCTGTGAAGAGAACAAGTGTCAGACTGAATGTTGAACATCAGCTAGTTTCTCCTGTTGATTTCAACCTTGTTGTAGAGATGGAACATTGGCTGTGGATGATTCTTGCTGCTCTTTTCTTTGGTAAGATAGAAGCACAACATGTTTCCTCTTCAAACACTTTGACATATTACTGAGCTCTACAGTCAGAGCTTGAATCTTTATGATCCAGAGAATCAGAGCAGATCATTTCTGCTGACATTTGTTACCTTGTAAAAACACTTGATATGGTTGAAAGTGACAATGATCAGTGAACATCACATCTATTCTACATGTGTGTGTGTGTGACTCTCTGGATAGGTAACTCTTTAAAGCTACTGATTGTTCTCCTTGAATCAATCATCTTTATTGATTCATCTCTTCCTCTGCATGTTCTGTTCTTCCCCAGAGTGTAAAGGAGACAGAGTGATCCAGACAACAGCAGATATCACTGCTACTGAAGGAGACACAGTCACACTGGATTGTTCATTTGAGACAACTGACACAAGTCCCACTTTGTTCTGGTACAAACAAGAAGTCAATGGTTTCCCTCAGTACATGCTGAGGTGTTTCTCACAGACAGTAGACCATGCTCCAGAGTTCCAGAAAGAGAGATTTAATGCTGCAATCAACAAGACATCAACATCAGTTCCTCTGAAGATCCAGAAGCTTCAGGTGTCTGACTCTGCTGTGTACTACTGTGCTCTGAGGCCCACAGTGACAGGAAACAACACAACTCTGTACAAAAACCTTTGGAGCAAAGACAACACAATACTCCACATCATCCACTAGAGGGAGTCACACACTGTTACACTTCAACGGTTCCTCATGATCCAGTCCAGATTCTTCTCAGTCTTGAGACACAGTTGTGATGAGGAGCTTTAGAGATGAAGAGAGTTTGACATGTGAGTCTCCTCCTACTGACTGCAGAGCTGCTGCTTGGCAGAGAACTGTTTGATTCCAGCTGTGAACATCAGACCAAACACAACTCACAAAACCACTCACAACTTCTTCATCCTGAACATTCAGTGACAACATTTCACCTCTGTGAACATGGACAGACTCACTGTCATGTTGTTCTTCTCAGCTCTCGTAGGTACGTATGTTTTAGACCAGACAACCTGAAACACAAAGACATTTTCAGAGCTTTACACGACCAGTTTGGATATTTGTTTAGTTAAACTTCAACTGAACATTTGAAAGATCCAGATCTAGATAATAAAGAGTCATCACTTCATCACTGATAACTGCTGACTCTACTGTTGACAGGATCATTTGTTTCCTCAAAACTGTCTGTGTGATGTTTGTCAAATGATGGATGTGTGACCATGGAGCAGAACTCTAAATATAACATGTTGTTTCCCTCACTAGGTAACAGCTTAGAAGATGATATTACTGCCAGCAGTGCTGAAGTGTTTTCATCAGAGGGCCGTGCTGTTACTCTGTCCTGTAACTATTCAGTTAAAGCTGATAATCTCCAGTGGTATCGACAGGATCCTGGATCAGCTCCTCAGTATCTTCTCCTGATCACTGATGCAAAAGAGCCTGAAGTGGTGAGAGCAAAACCTCCAGACCCTCGACTGACTGCTGAACTGAATGAAGAGAGAAATCAAGTCCATCTGCAGATCTCCTCTGCTGCAGTGACAGACTCTGCTGTGTACTACTGTGCTCTGAGGCCCACAGTGACAGGAAACAACACAACTCTGTACAAAAACCTTTGGAGCAAAGACAACACAATACTCCACAACATCCACTAGAGGGAGTCACACACTGTTACACTTCAATGGTTCCTCCTAATACACTTCAGATACTTTGTGCTGAAGAATCAGCAGAGAAATTCAGAGTTTGTTGCATCATAAAACAATGAAACTCTGATGACAATGAGGTGTGGGATGATAACTCAGTGGATGAGCAGTATTAATAGAAATAAGAACAGACACGTCCTCTGAGGCTGTACTTCACTGTCCTTTACTGACTCTGAACTGTGTAATTACAGTGACAACCTCCTCTGGTACCAACAGTAGATCTCTTTACATTTACATTTACATTATGTGAAGACCTTCTCGGGTAAAGAACAGCAAGTCCACCTGCACAAGTCCACTGAGCATGACCACAAGCTGATCTATCTTACACTCTGGGCACTCACAACTCTGTGCTGCTCAGTGCTGTATCTATGTGTCTCATCTCCATTCCTGTGGTCTCTGGTTTACGTAAAAAGCATCAATATGCAAGAAGGCCAAGGAATCTGGCTCATCTCCAACCACTGTAACAAACCTGTCATACATGTGTCTCCTTTTCTGGTGGCCTATGGAACTGCCAGTCTGCAGTTAACAAGGCGGATTTCATTAACATCTATGCTAATTAACTATCCCTTGAACTCCTAGCATTCACCTAAACCTGGATGAAACCTGAAAACACTGTTCCCCAGCTGCACTTTACAATAACCACGTATTTTCCCTACACATCCCAGCTGTCCAGCCGGGGAGTCTGGACTACACTGCAAATTATTTGGTTCTTACCAAGACAAAAAACTTGTGTTAGATCATTTCTCTTGTTTTAAGACTTAATTTCTTATTTTAAGTGTTTAACTTTACACTATAATCTTATATCACGCACAACCTTATCTTTTTTGTCTCAAATAGGCAGGAAATCTTAAAATTAGGAAAATAACTGTTAAAATAAGATATATTACATCTTTCTCCCAAAGTCTCATCAAAATGAATCTTGTTTTAAGATTCAGTAACAAACTCAAGTTGATTGATTCAAGAGTCACACAAAAAGCATCTAACAGAGTTTATTGCTCTGATTTCAAGCATTTGATGACCAACTGGCACAGGGAACACAAAACAGGAAACAAGCAAACTCGGTCACCCAATACATAATACACAATGCACAACACACCCATACATACTTGTTCCTCCTCCATATTAATGTCTGTGGGCAATAATGTCACAAAGACTATATTTTATTGGCACAAACGTATTGTCTTTAAAACTAACTGGAAAATAGGAAATGCAGTCAATTAGTTATTTTACAAATTCTGTAGCCTGGGCAACATTGGGAACTGCCACCTCATATGCCAGCAACTCTGGACTCAGATTCAGTGTTTCATAACGCTGGTACTCAAAAGCGACAAAAGAGGAATCTATCACAAAGATATCTTTTATCAGTCCGAACACTGGGAGAGCACCATCTACATCTGCAACAATCATAGACTTCCCACTAATGTACTTATTGCCATTGAGGATTTACCATTTCACCAAGACAACAGATTGTATGACCTCTATGCCTAAGAAATCTTTGACTTTTCTCTTAACATAATCAATATTTTTGACAGCTGAGACAGGCCCCGATTCTCTTTCACTCGCAAAAATTGGATGCTCAGTGCCTATTTCATTTTGACAACATTCGAGGAACTGATTATGGTTTGCAAGCAATTTACATACATTTTTTAAATTTAACTTGGAAGCCCACTGCTTAAAATAACTATGCTTAGCTTCCGCATACACATACTTCTAATTAAAGGACCAGGAGATATGATTTGGCTAGGTAGATGTAGCATGTAATGCTGCTTGGGAATTCCATTGGCTTCTTTGAACTGATGCAGATGTTGCTCAATCATGCGCCTGAGCCACAATACAGTTTCTAACGAAATAACAGGAGCAAGGACAATTTGAACAATCTCAATTAACTGAAGAATAAATTTGACATACTCATTGTCCATATCATTCAAAAGAAAGGGTAGTATTTTTAGAAGTATTAACATTTGTCCACATGACAGTTTTAATTTATTGTCATTAGCAGCTAAAGTGTTGACACTAATAGGACATGGCTTATCTCGTATATCTAGAGGTGAGTAAGGAAAATTTATAATAGTTAATCTCATCTAATTCTATCTGTCCTGACAGAATCAGGTGTTTTAATACAAGCTTTATTTCCATTGGTGCAACACCTTCAAAAATAACATGCATTATATCCTGTGGAGTTTGTTTGATCAGGTCAAATGCTGGAACATCAACTAGTCAGCTTCTTCTGTTACTCCCGTAAGTGGTTTTGAGGGATGCTTTCGATGTTTCTGTGCTTGCTTTGTCTATTTCAAGACACTGCCTGATGTGCTTTTCCAAAGTTCTTTCAGCAAACTTATTCTCCTCAAAAATACTTTGCATATCCTCAAATGTCTACATTTGCTATAAGCAAAACCAACACCTTGTTTAAACCCAGCAAGGTCATGTTGGGCAAGTGTGTCTCCACATAAGGCTATCATAGCACCAAACAACTCAATTTCACCATTTGGGGTTTCAATCCTAACACCATTGTAAAGAAGTGTCAGATCTTTTAGGATTCTTTTTAGTATAACATCAACACCCCACTGAGAAATATCACTTGCCTTGGCAATAGCAAGGAGTCTTATTGCTGCCAACTTGGACCAAAATTTTGGATCGATATTCCCTAAAGTATAATAAAACATCAGTACTTTATCTGCAGAGGCATGGGGGCCTAAAGGGTTACATATTTCAATTTCATCGGTGTACAATAGTATTTGCAATGCATTTGGCCTTTGAGAATATAATGGATGTGATGTAAAAAGGGCTCCATCAGTAAAATCATACAAGAATCCCTGTCTTCTTCTTAGTGGTACAGTGTTCAACATGATTCTAGAATTGGTCAGTAACTGCTTAAGACTTTGAATGAGTGGTACATAGTAAAAACTTTTGTTTGTTGAGGCCATGACCCTTGAAAGACCACGCTTTACCCACCAGCATCCTCAGTTCATGTCCTCCAACGGTCGCAGCTCAATGACGTCAGTGATATCGGTTACCCGCCTGAATAAGTCACATTTGTGAAGGAGCAGCGACTCACGGTCAGTAAACTTTATTGAATTGTTATAAATTACTCGCCAAAAATCACATTTTAGAGCAGATTGTTGTTGTGATGGTTACACCCTCGATGGTTAACGTTTTTCAAACGTCTTTCACCGGAGTAATTGCATAGCAATCTAGCTAAAGTTAGCCTAGCCGTTGTGCACCTTTGCATGCTAGCCTAGCTACTAAGAGTCCGTGGTTCGCCGGGCGCTGCTGCCTGTTGATGTCCAGGAGCTGATGAATCCAGAATGGATATTTTTGACGATGCCACTCTATCGGTGTCGGAGGGTAAGTCAGATTAAAGTTTATATTATGTATTGATGCTGTTTACAAGAGTGCACATTATTAGCTGAATACATTAGTTGAAATTCAACATTTTTCTGCTTCCTGGATTTTTCTCAACCTTTATTTGCTCAAATAATTGAATTTAAAATAGGTTTAGGATGAAAAAAATTTAATAAGAGTCAGAATTACACAGGAAATATATGGTCCCAAATTTTAAGATAAAACCCCTGGCCATAAAAAAAGTTAAGTTTACTTTGTTATAGAACAGAATAAATATGGCTGTATTGAGATTTTCTAATGATGTGTTTTGAGATTATAGAAATAATAATAATAACAGATATCTGAAAAAAATATGGTTAGTAATTTTGCAGTTCATTTTCTGATTTGTTGAGTATTAGCCTAGTCACGGATCAAATGTGCTGATTAATAATTTAAATGAATAAATTCAATTAGTTAATTTAAATAAAATAATATATTACAAACACTGAACTTAATGTCATAGAAGTAGCTTAACGTTTAATGTCCAGACTTTGACATTTTTACCCTTGCTTTTATTTGGGACAGGCATCTTTGTGAGATAGTTTTATAATTATTTTTACTGACTTTATGGTAATTGTACAAATAGGAGGCTTTATAGCACAGACAACTAGACAAACAATTTACAAATGTGTTGTAGCTCAGAGGGACAGATAATGTTGTTTGTTACTGTAGCTTCACTAGCTTGGCATTGCTTCATTTAAAGATAGGTATTTGTCATGTATATTACAGCTGCCAGTGTTGATGAGGAGGCTTTGAAAGGCCTTAGACGGGATGACCTGAAAGATCTTTTTCCTGGCCCCGGAAATTTTCTGAAAAGAAAAAAACTCTGGGAGTTCATCAATCAAAATGTATACGCAAATTGAAATAAGTAATAATTATTAAAGTCTGAATTGTACCATATTATGGTCCTAATGTATTATGTTTCCATCCTACATAGTGTGAAAATACCATGGACCAAGATGCCAGCACTTGTAGTGAAAGCGGGATTATGGTCTCAGCTAGTGCCATGCCACCAGGCCAACCTCAAGCCTCCACCCCTATATCTGCTGAGAAAACAATGAAAATGCCAGACCCCACAGAGTATGTGGTCTACACAGATTCAGAGTTAGAGATGGTGCATAGTCAGTACTTTTCATTGCCCTGCAATGGAAAGGAAAAGAACAAGATGTCAAAGGAGCTATGTTGCAGACTTGTAAGGAACACAGTCACCAGCATGGTTGCAATCCTGCGTGCTAGTGCCATGGGGAAAGAAGTAAAATACCCCTCCAAATTGGAAATGAGAGCCATGTCACAGAAGATTGTCGACTATTACCTTATGTTACGTGATGCTGATACAAACATGCCATATATAAGTAATGTTTTTTTTATTTTTCTAAACTGTAATGGGACATTGTGGTATAACTCATGTGTGCCTATTCAAAACTGTGTAACCAATGACTGTGTGGATAGTTCTAATGAAGTTTTTGAACCTAACCTTTGTACATCCTTTATGGTTGTGTGAAAGACCTCTGTGTGAACTAATGAAGAACACATGTAGACAATATATGTGGATGTCTTTGCCCTTCTCGTTGTGATAAGTGTGTTGTTCATACATTGCGTTGGGGGAGAGGCAAGCAGGTGAAGACTCAGCACAGAGACAATCCCGTGAGAGAGAGTATCATATTTTGTCTTTGTGGAATGTGTTTTTGGAACTATAAGACTGTGGCCCTGGGTAACATCTTCAGGCCACTCACTCACTGACTGTACTACTGTTCGGTTGTGTTTGTGTGACTCCATTCATGAATGTTTATTAAACTCAAGAAAGACAGCTGACGCGTGAAGATCTTCTTTTTCAATTATTGAACAAGGTAAAACATTTTTGCCACCACAAAACCAAAACTGTGGGCAGGTCAGCAACAAGACAAACAACTTATGTAACATTCTTTCACCACAGCTGACCATCTACACCAAGATGTACAAGCGATTACAAAATATGAGATCCCCAAGAAAGAGGCAAGGCTCCATACCACAAAGAGGAGTGGTGAAGACGGCTCTCTTCAGCGCGGACAACCAAGACATGGAGACAGATACAGACACAAGGACGGACATGAGCAGCTCGAGTGATAATACCTTACTTCTTGAGAGCAATGAGGACACCAGCGAGGACAACTCCAGTGCAGGTGTGCAAATTGTGGGCAAAAAAATGAAACGGTGCACTCATACAACTTTTGTCTAAAAATGTTTAATCATGTAATGATAAATGATATAGTTGTCCACACTTGTTGAACCAGAGTTCATGGCTAGGCATGGCTGCACTGTGTTTATATATGCCTGTCTTTGCTTGTCATCATGCTTATAATTGTATTGAGATTTTTTTCATTATTTCTCAAAAAAGCATCCCCACTACTACCCCCCTCTGTGTCAAGGAAGCCAAAGAGCGGCACCAAAACCTCAGTGCTGCCACCCGAATCAGCCTCAGGCTCCTCACCCAGGACTGTGATCGCTTCACCAACCACACCTGCAAAGGATGTTGTTGGTAAGCCCACCTCAGCACACTTCGCAGCCTGTTATCAATGATAATGGCTTTCAGAGTGGCAAATCAGAAATTATTATTTGATGAGCACACTTTTTTCAGACAAATCAATCAACTCACATTGTTTATATTGATGTAAACAATATCAAATTACTGTATTGCATTGCCTTTATTTCAATTAAGTTAATTGATTTGATTTGGGTCAACAATTACTTAACAAGTAAACATTTCTAACATTCATGTATACTTATTTTATTTCCTTTCCTCTGTTTTTCCTCACGTATTTAAAAATTAACTTCTTAACATTTTTTTCCTGCCACTGTAAGTTTCCCAAAAAACAGTGCATTGTATTTTAACCACACTTTATTTCCCCTGTGTTGTTGTTGTTAAAGTGTTAGCATTGAAATGTCTCAGCTCTGTTTTTTGTCATTTCAGTGGGCCAGGACAGTCTGAAGATGCAGGCTAGGCACTACAGAACCTTGAGCAACATGTACAATAAGCCCAATGCAAAACCCAATCAAAACGATGTTGCTCAAATTTTGGACCTTGAGTTTGAAGCCAGACGGGCTTTCATTGATGCAGATGTTACAAGGGAAGAAGACCGACCTGCAAAAATCTTTGAGGCATATCCATGTTTCAAAGATGTTCGAAATGTATGTTTATTTTTACTGCCTAAACTTAAATTACTGTGTATCCATCTGTGTTCTGAATTTGAGTGCATTGTCAGTGGTTGAATAACTGTGCACAATGTTGTCTTAGGCAATGGATGAGCTACGGCGCATAGTAGGTGGCACCAACAGCAGATACATTGAGGAAGTGAAAGGAAGATGGGCAGACTTCTGTGCCAGGGTGCAGTTCTACGGGGTGTGGAAGAAAGTCCTGAAACCCCCTTTCCCCTTGGATGTCTGTAGTGGTAAGTTGATTTTCCATATGCATGTATGTATTGATATTTATACCACATTCAAACTATTCTGTTCATCTTTCTATTCTTTAGTGGATTTCACTCTCGCCCTCTTCAATTCACTCCCATCCCTTTTCCCCTCATCAACTTCACCACCAAAGAGGCTTGGGAATAGCTGTGAGGCACTTCTTCATACCCTGAAGGTAAAAAAATGTTTGTGTTGAACATTGATTGATTCCTTACTGTCCTCTTTGAAGTGCCATTATTTTCTGACATTGTTGTGCTTGTTCACAATCACTAATTTGTGCAAAAAGGCGAAACCAGAAGTGCCTCTATTGTCCCTCAAATGGTGTTCACAGAATACCAAAACATGTTTCAAAACCTTTAATTCATTCATTCATTCATTCCAGAAACATTAAAAATACACCACCCTGCATCAGATTTTAATCTATCCTTAATTCCCACACCTTGATCAGTCAAAGAAATGTTTTTTGTTTTGTTTGTTTGAACACACGTCCCCCCTGCCCCACTGTTAAGTAATTCATGTTTATTTCTTCCAGTCTGATAAGTCAGTATGAGTTTTTAAATGTGAATTTAATTGCTCAAGTCAGGTTGCAACCTGATCATTTAATCTAAAAATGATAATACACTTTCAATACATTTTTGTCTTCTCACTCTCTACACATTTTTCTTTTTTTCCGCTCCAGTCAGGCGAAGACCCTACCCTGTGCCTGGAAAAGCATCCTCTCTCCTCCCCAGTTCTGCTGTTTGATGGATCAACCACCATTGTGGCTGTGGGTAACGTACCTGTGACCACCCTCCCACAGGAAAATTTCTCAGAAGGGATGTTGGTGTTAATGGCATACTACTACACTTTGCATTTAACGTACCCTAAATGTGTTGCAACGCTCCTTTCTGTTATTCAAACAGAGGTAATTGGTGACACCATCCACGATCAAGATGCCACTAGTGCATACAAGAAAGCAATGGCTGATTGGAAATCGTTCATTGATCAGTAGCATTGCCAAGCAGTACTTTGTCAAGACAGTTGAGAAGTAGCTGAGTGTCAAGCAGTATTTTGTTATGACAGTAGTTCTTGTTACCTCTGCCTTACAATAGTTTTGTGTATTCCACAACTTTATTACAGTGTCACTTGGTTATTTGCTTAAATTACTCACAGGGGTCCCAGCAGATCCTGAGTCTAAGTTTTACCTCATCGAGGTCTGTATTTCAGGATACGTTCATTGAAAAATGCTGATACATAACTGACTGGTTGTAAAGATTGATTTATTGTAAGAAATCATAGCAACCCTGAGTAACTGCTGGTGTTCAGTGTTAAATAAATGTTGACCGCTCTTATAAGTCATTCTGGTTGTGTTTTCTGTAGAAACTATTAAGATGTATATTCTAAAAATAAGGACAGACATTAGGTTTTAAGGTTTAGTTTAAAGATTAAGTAAGCCTTGTTTCAACATAAACCTGCTTGGATTAAGACAGAGTTTAGTCATTCTTCACTAATACTGGGTATTTTTTCTCTAAATTTCTTTTTTTTTTTTTAAATGATCTTCAGCTTAATTTGCTAAAAGTAAGAAAACAAAATATGTAATTGCTTATATTGAGCATATTTCACTTATTTTGAGGCTGTAGAAAGTTATTTTTTAAGTTATCTCATCTTAAAACCAGCATTTTCTGCTTACCTTATACTTATATTTAGGACATTTCACTTATTTTAGGGCTGTAAAAGTTAATTTTTAGTAATCTGATCTTAAAACTAGCCTTCCAAATACATCTGTAGACATGCTTATTTCTAGATTTAACAATCTTAATTTAAGTGAATGTCTCTGTCGTTGTCATCTACCGTTCACCAAGACAACCAGGTGTTTTTGTGGGTGAGCTAGACACACTTCTGTTCCTGACCATGCCTTTCTGCTGCTCATCTAAGGTGATATTAACATCTACTTAGACAATCCAAGCTCCTCACTGATACACTCCTTTGACTTGAAACATGTCTGCAGCCCTCTGACTCACAAAGTTGGTAAAGTACTTGACTTATTCTCACCTGGAATTGTGCCACAGACTGTCTAACAGTCACACCTCTGCACCTCTCTGACCACTACTTCATGTGCTCCACTGTTTGCCTCCCTAATCTGCCCTCCATCCACCACCTCTGGTGTCATTCCACTGCAACCTCCGCAACTTGGGTCCCCCCTTTTTCCTCAGTGCTCACCTCAGCTCTACCACCTACTCCCACTTTTCCTCATTAGAGGTCAGTGATGCCATGGAGTCTCTCTGCTCTGCTGAGCTCCTTCCTGGATACTCTGTGTCCTATATCCACCAAACTTGCCCACTCTAACCTGTCTCACCCATGGCTGACTGATACCATTCGAAAACTGCGTACCAACCTCAAAGCTGCTGAGAGAAGATGGCACAAAACCAGTGACTCTGCCGACCTCATGGACTATCAGTCCACCATCAGGGCTGCCAAAACTGCTTTCTATAATAATAAGATCAGCAGTACCACAGACACTCAGAAACTATTCTTCACCTTTAAAACATTACTCAATCCTCCACCACCCCCAAAGACACTGACCTCATCTGATATCTTTGCCTCCTTTTTCACTGAAAAAGTTGTCGGCCATCGGTAGCCAATCCTCTGAACCTCCCAGAGACAACCTGCCTCTGCTGATGAAGGCACAGAGTGCATGGCTCCAAAAGATCCTTTCTATGGTAGTCCTATCACATGTCCACCCAGATGACCCCACGGTCTCTGTGCTGATCTCAGCTTGTCTCTGTGACATATCTGAACAGATGAAAGAATGCCACCTTCAACTAAACCTCTCAAAGACTGAACTCCTGCTCATCCCAGCTAATCAGTCTCTTCATCATGATATTGATGTCAAAATTGGCTCTTCATCCCTTACCCCATCTAAGGTTGCAAGAAACCTGAGTGTCCTATTTGATGACCAATTATCCTTCTCTGTGGTCCAGGCCATGGTTGTCTCTTGCCTCGACTTCTGCAACGTTCTTCTTTGTGCTCAGTGAAACCTTTACAGATGGTCCAAAATGCAGCTGCCCGCCTGGTCTTCAATTAGCCCAAAAGGGCACGTCACTCCGTTTCTAATCAACCTACACAAACTATCCATGGCTGCCTTCACAATGCCTTCTGGGTCTGCACCCATCTACTTGAACTCGATCATCAGACCTTATGCTCTTTCTCGGCCTCTACTTCCTCCAGGGGATGTTGTCTTGCATTGTCATCCCTGCACACAAGGCAATCTGAGTCCAGACTGTTCTCATTTGTGGTTCAAACTACCATGTTCTATCAGAGCAGGAGTATCCCTCTCAATTTTCAAGAATCTCCTGAAAACTCATATTTTTGGAGAGCATCTCCTTTCCTCAAACCTTAACATCTAACATCTAACTAGCACTTACTATGCACTTTTGACACACTTCCTTATACAGTCGCCCTGCACTTATTAAATAGCTGTGGAACCTAATACTTGCACAAAGGTTTCCCACTGCACTGTAGCTTACTATTGTCCTTCACTTGTAAGTTTGGAGAAAAGCGTCTGCCAAATGAATAAATGTAAATGTAATTACCTCTTTACCATCACACAGCTCAGTTAATCTCATATCCAAGAGACACTAATGCAACAGAAGATGGTTTTTATGATCCAGTCTAGAGTCTTTGTAGTGGTGAGAAAAACAACAGAAAATGGAGCAGCAAAGATAAAACTCAGAATGATTCGACACAATCTCTGATGATAGTGAGGTGCTGTGTTATTCATAACTGAGTGTGGCAGTGACACTCTGATGTCTCATAGAGCTCAAGTTCAAATGTGTGGGAATATTTTGTCAGGTTCTCTCTGATGAGTTCACTGTGGATTTAAACTGATCTGCACTGTAGCAAAATTGGAGGCACACGGATAAATGTGCTCTTATTTGAAACAACATACGGCGTTCTGTTTGGACTTAATTTGACAGGTTACCATCTTTCCAGCTCTTCCGAAGTGGCTACCCCAGAGCACGGCGTTTTCACACGGAGCTGTTTTAGACCCTAGGTGCGTGACGTTAGTGTGCAGGGAGGTAGTGGCGTAGGGGGGTTTCTTGGGCCCCAGGCCACGCACTAAAGTCGCGACAGGGCGCAACACTCGCGAGGGGAAAGGGAGGATAATAGAGAATAAGCGCCTGGCTGGCCAACTGCATGGGATACGAAGGCGTCATGTGTATCGCTCTCTGAGAAATAGTTTTTCAATTTTGTTTGCATTACTACGTGGATAATCTGGAGTAGGATTGCCCACCGAGAGCATGTTCGCTTCTAGATGTATCGACTGGTGCCGGAGGTGTCGTGAGGATGCTGTGTGGTAATAGCTCGTGGCCTCTGTTGCTCTTTTTCTTCGTCTTTTTTATTACCTATAGGTCACATTCTGCTCACGATGATTTCGTCTTCGAAGTCTTCGATCCTTTTTCTCTGTCTCTTAGAGAATAAATATGCTATTCACTTTCTTTGCTCCTTGTAATCGGTCCCAGTTTGCAGCTCCAGTGCTTCGAAGTGTCGTGTGTGTCTGCACATGCACGGAGCATGGTGTGTAGAGCAGGCTTTCCGTGAGGTGCACCCTCATATGAAGTACTTTTCATTTAATATTGACGTATTCCATCTTCTTTTTGTCCCTAGCTTACTGCTCTGCTTATCATTATTTTTCTCATATCCGATTCTCTTTCTCTCCTCAGCCTCTTTTGTCTTCTTTTCTCTTTCTTTCTTTTTTTTTTTTTTTTTTTTTTTTATTTTTTTATTTATCAAAGTTGTCCTGCTGTTTTGCGCTCACCGGAGCTTAATCGCTGATGTAGAGACGTAGTAGCTGCATGCGAAGTTTGCGCGAACGAGTTAGATCAGTAAACTGTATCGGGCTATTCACGCTGAGCTAGTTGCACTGCGTTCTAGCGCATTTGTCTGTATTGAGTTGCTCTCTGTCAGAGTTCTGTTGGTCTAGAGGTCTAGGGACGGTCATTCTTCCCAGAGCTAACCAGCTGCTCTTTTTCCCGATATGTCTGAGTCTGACTGTTTTGACGTGGCCTGACGGAGTGTCCCCGATCGTGCTCGCTCGTGAATCACGAGTTCGGACTCGTGCTTCCATGACTCTGGAGCATAGAGACTGAGTAAGAGAAAGGTTTTGCTGATGTGACACGGTGCTTGTATCGACTAAAAATCGCTGATGTGTACATCGTGATGATTACGTTCTCAATCCACGCGGTAATTGCTTGTTGCACTTTACTGAAGGGAATATACGGTAGAAACTTCCTGTCATTTGTGCTTTCAGCTTCTTGAAGTAAAAGTGCGATCTCAGATTGTTCAGTATGAGTGAACGTCAGTTCAGACTGTACGGCCCATTTCATCTTTCACTGAAAGTATACTGAGTTTCGTTATTTAAAAGTGCTTTGATGATTAACCACAATAGTTCCACTACTATTTATCTGTTTTTATTTCTACAAGCAATATCTGGTCTTCACGTTTCCGAAAATAGGAAATATCATTATGCTACAGCGAGTGTATCCCTCTGTCGTCAAATAGTTATGATTATGTTGTTGTTCCCTAGAAGTATTTGCTTTGTACGTAGAACCAGACTAGGCGTCAGGTTTTTTCTAGAAATAATCGCATAGCACGCTTACTGGCTTTGAAGCCTTGTGACTTACTGCCTGGTCTTGTTTTTTAATTCGCTGCTCCTCCCGCTCTATGTTCCGATAGTTCTGTATCGGTGGATTCCATGCTCGTTTGCACACCGGTTGGTAGCTAGAAATAGGAAGGTAAGCAGAGACATTAGTTGACAAAGAACGATCCGGAATAAGGTTTTTGTAGTGCAGGGGAGATGTAGGGATTTGAGTATTCCATGTTGTTATCTGTGCATGTTTGTACTTTGTGAATGCTGCAGACATTAGCCACAAATCTCACTAGCCATGCTAATGAGTGTGTTGGTGTTTGATGTCCCGTGCAGAGCTGGGGCTTGTTTCGTTCCGGCTGCTATCCAGCCGTTGTACACTCTACACCTGGTATGTGTGTTTATGTACATTATAGCCCTCACACATACAAAGTCAGAAATACTTAGAACTGTCGAATAATCGACACATTTTGCAAACAAGGGGTAGGTTTTTTATCTTACTGGTGTAGATCATACTTTTAGAATGGTTATTAAATTTATGTGGTTTCTATGTTTTGGCGTATCTAGTTGATCAAATCCTCTTGTACTGAAAAACTACTTTGATAACAATGTCTACAAGGGAGGGAAGCAAGGGATCGTATGCTGAAATTCAGTTCGGTTAGGTAGATATTCCTTCTTTGTAATAACAATGGAGGCCTTAAAACAGATTGTTGAAGAAGGATAAATGTTCTTACCAGCTAATTTTATCTCAACTATTTCATTGCCTTTGTAAATATATGGAGTCTATGCCACAACACAAAGTGGTGTGTTTTTTCTACGGGTTCGTTTATCTTTTTTTGTCTTGATTTTCATTCTCTTCGCACAGGATCTATATATCAGTCAGCAAGTGGGAATATGCAGTTATTTCAGTTAATGTGTCGGTGTCTTCTAGGTTAGATGACGTTGCTGATTTATACGCATAATACACAACCTAGTCTGGAGTTTCAGATCGTTATTTAGTGCAAAGAACCCAACAGACTGACTTCACAACTGACCATAAACAATAAAGAGTTCAGACTGAAGATGCAGGTAGTTTATTAGCTGGGTCAGCTAGTGTAACAGTCGCCCGTTCATCACACGTGATACAACATCGCACGAAAACCTCCCTCAGATTGCAGCGGGAATACTGATCTGAACCAACAGACTGCAGAGAACCAAAAACACAAGACATGTCTCAAATTTTCCTCATAGTTTATTGAATTTTAAATCAACAGTCACACCCTTATCAAAAAATTCATATATTAACTTTATTGGGACATTTTTCTATATGAAGATTTACACCTGAGTTTGAGAATCAAACACAGTCAGAGTTTGAGGTCAAGACATTCAAAGGACGTGTTAATACAGATGAACCTGAGACAGTTTTTGCTGTAGTGTCTTTTTTTTAATTCCACCAAACTGAAATTCAAACTCTTCGAAAATCTTACTGCACCTGAAGCTTTAGTGATGTCCCTCACTTGTAGTCACTTTTGATAAATTAGTAAATATAAATGTAAATGAAGTAAAGAACTTAAATCCAGTTAAAATAGTAACAATAAAAAATATGAAACTGTTTGACCGTCTCTTAGTCAATATATACAATTCAAATGTAAGATTGACATGTAGGTCACCTCCATTTTTGCTGATATATTATTTTATTTGTACTGACATATTAAAACTGATGTAGTTTTCTTTAAAGGTCATTTAAACGTGACCTTCACTCATCCCTTAAGCCCATTTTGATCCCACCTCATTTATCAAACCACTGCATCCAAAGAATATATTACAATGTACACGAGCAGAGAGAGCACGACAGTTTATTAGAGAGACTAATAATCACCTCCTCTGGACTGCGCCGAGAAAGCACTACTCCATGCTGTGTCGTACTCAGGATTAAAGGCATTCACTGCTGAAACCGATGAACAGATTCGAGTAGCTCAAATAAAAAGTTGTTCTCAGTGCGTGTTTAAATTTTTAGAAGAATATGAAGAACAAACTAAAAAAATTACATTGGTATTTACAGCAGATTTTATTTGAAAAATCTGTATCTCTTCTAGAAAATTGAGAATTAAGTTCATAGAATGCTTAGAATGAAGTATGTTAGATTTATCATATATATTGTGAGCAAATGCAACCTGGAAGAATGACTGCAGTTAATATAGAAATTATAATGTATCAGCTAAATTATCACGATAGAATGTCATTTTTATTCTAAAATTAATTGATGATTTGCTAAGTAGTGAATTTTATATCACTTGTGTGACAGTTGAATGTTGATTCTTTGTGTTGTGAATCTACTTGAGAAAGATTTAACTTTCCTGAAAATTACACTGAGAGACAGGAGGATCAGAGTGATCAGGTCCCCTGTTGGAGTCAGTCAGAGCATTTCCATAGAGAGCCACTTTGCATCAGCAGCACCATGCTCCCAGTGCTCTGGGAGAGTTTATAGTCCTGACAGTTGAAGACTGGATGACTGACAGCTGTCCTTCATCACAACAGAAGACACACAAATCCTCCTCATCAAAAACATGACTTTGGTCTCCGTCCTCATCTGGATCTCCTCTGCAGCTGCGTTCACAGGTAAAGTCCAGAGAATCAAACTCCTCTCCTCTATCAACATCCGTCCCTCTGACATGAAGCCGACAAAACCACATGACTCTGCTTTATGTTGTGTCTGCTGTTGGTCCTCAGAGTCCAGAGGACAGGTCACATGTGACTCAGCCTGGAGCAGTGAGTTCTGCTCTGGGAGCCTCCGTCACCATCACATGTAGGACCAGTCAGGCTGTTTATAACTCAAAATATTTAGCCTGGACCAACAGAGAGATGGAGGAGAAAACCTAAACTGCTTATTTACTATGCTACCAGTCGACCATCAGGGATTCCAGCTCGTTTTACAGGCAGTGGATCAAACTCGGACTTCACTCTGACCATCAACGTGGAGTCCAGGCTGAAGATGCAGCAGTTTACTACTGTCAGAGTGCACACTATATCAACAGTCAGTGGGTGTTCACACAGTGAAAAAGTCGTCTACAAAAACTCCCTCAGTCACTGAACAGAAACTGAATCTGAAACTGCTGCGCTCATGTGAACATGTTGATGCTTCAGTCTATTAACTGGAAAGATAAAACCCAAAAGAGTTGACAGTCTCTCCACTGCATCCACATGTTCTAACATCAACAACAGGAAGGTCAAGAGGTCATCTGTGAAGGTCATTCATGCACAGAGCTGCTTTTATTATAAAAGTCTTTTCATATGACCATCCATACCTGCAGCTCCCACCAGGTTGAGGATGTGATGCTGAGAGTCTGAATGAATCAGTTTGTCCAATTCATTTCTTTGTCAGATCATCACCAAGCATTGACAATGTCCCTGAGACCTGATCCAGAAACTCTGTGAGTGGTCGAGAGGTCCAGTAAAACTCTTTCTTCACCACAGCAGTCACAGGGCATCGAAGCTAACACTCGTCTGGCCTGAGACTGGTCCTTTAACCGGTTAAGAGGGAGTCCATCTGGCTCACTCGCGGTAGCGGGGCGTGCAGCGACACCGAGATGTCAGATGCGAAGCTTCAAGCTCCGACACCCAAGATAACAAAGACAAAGCAGAGTTCCTACTTCAGCAAGAACGGCAACGGACTGTTCCGGTACTAGCGGCTAATTGTTCATTCAACAATTAAACAGCAGTAAACATAGAACAACGAGTAATATTAATTACAAAACAACAGCATGGGACACAGCGGTCCTGATTCAATTTATATCAGAGAGTCCGATCGAATGAAATAAACTTTTGCACCTCCTAACGATCTGCCCAGACACAAGCCTCTTACTTTGAGTGGATGTGTGGAAATCCGCCGTTGCGGCCTCGGCGCGGTCCTGAAGGCTGGCGGGCCGTTATCTCGTTCCGTGAGGAATAACGGCGGCTGTTCTTCGGGGCGATGGAAGAAACAGCAGAGTCGACTCGATGGAGGGAAAAACGTGGTCCGTTTCCTCCGACGGGAAAATCCTCCGTCCTTCTGCAGGCAAAGTTAAAGATCAGCGGGCGTGATGCGGCTGTCTCCTTCGGATCCGGTACATTCAGCGAATGTGAGCAGTCTGTTGACTCGTCCAGCGAATTGAAGACTAAAGGGCTATGGTAAAAGAAAAAAAATCTCTCCAAACGTTTGTTGGGTGCTTCCTTTCAGCGATCGGAGTTACAGCTTGTTGCAGCCAACTCGAACGCACGGTAAAGAGCGAGGAGGAGGAGTCACCGCGCTTACTTTTATCACCCTGAGTGACGTCACCGGGAACCGCCCTGCTGGAATGCCTGGCCTCAGCCAATGCCGTTGCGGAGTTCTTTCAAACTCCAATTTTACACCTAGGCTATTGAATTGTGGGAGGTGACAGTTTTTGCCACAGCCTGCCGAGGGAAACGTGGTTCGCCTCCTTTGTTCTCCCCACGAGGCATGGCTCGAGTCAGGCTTCAGGAGAAGCATGCAGGCCTCTCTATTGTTCTTCTCCAGACCTCATGACTTGAGATCCCAACACATCCAGAATTTGATTTGATTTGATTATAACCATTTCCTGTTTGATTTTGATAGTCAGCTGCCATCTTGTTACAAACACTTCATCATTGAGTACTAAACAAATTCAGTATATGGAAAGAGAAGTCTCATAACTCAAGAATTTGAAAACGGTAAAATGAAAATATATTAATGTTAATAGAAATGTGGACCAAAGAAGATCACATTGTGCTTCATTGTTAGAAACTCAAACATGCAAAGCAGAAGCACAATGTATAAAATACATATTTCTGTCTGACAGAATAAAAGCAAACAACAAACTAGACCTGCATGTAAGTATATGAGGGCAGTGACTACTGTCNGACAGTAGTCACTGCCCTCATATACTTACATGCAGGTCTAGTTTGTTGTTTGCTTTTATTCTGTCAGACAGAAATATGTATTTTATACATTGTGCTTCTGCTTTGCATGTTTGAGTTTCTAACAATGAAGCACAATGTGATCTTCTTTGGTCCACATTTCTATTAACATTAATATATTTCATTTTACCGTTTTCAAATTCTTGAGTTATGAGACTTTCTCTTCCATATACTGAATTTGTTTAGTACTCAATGATGAAGTGTTTGTAACAAGATGGCAGCTGACTATCAAAATCAAACAGGAAATGGTTATAATCAAATCAAATCAAATTCTGATGTGTTGGGATCTCAAGTCATGAGGTCTGAGAAGAACAATAGAGAGGCCTGCATGCTTCTCCTGAAGCCTGACTCGAGCCATGCCTCGTGGGGAGAACAAAGGAGCGAACCACGTTTCCCTCCAGGCTGTGGCCAAAAACCACCCCCACAATTCACACCTAGGTGTAAAATTGGAGTTTGAAAGAACTCCGCAACGGCATTGGCTGAGGCCAGGCATTCCCAGCAGGGGTTCCTGGTGACGTCACTCAGGTGATAAAAGCAGCGCGGTGACTCTCCTCCTCGCTCTTTACCGTGCGTCGAAGTTGCTGCAACAGCTGTAACTCCGATCGCTGAAAGGAAGCACCACAAACGTTTGGAGAGATTTTGTTTTTCTTTTACCATAGGCCTTTAGTCTTCAATTCGCTGGACGAGTCAACAGACTGCTCACATTCGCTGAATGTACCGGATCCGAAGGAGACAGCCGCATCACGCCCGCTGATCTTTAACTTTGCCTGCAGAAGGACGGAGGATTTTCCCGTCGGAGGAAACGGACCACGTTTTCCCTCCATCGAGTCGACTCTGCTGTTTCTTCCATCGCCCCGAAGAACAGCCGCCGTTATTCCTCACGGAACGAGATAACGGCCCCGCCAGCCTTCAGGACCGCGCCGAGGCCGCAACGGCGGATTTCCACACATCCACTCCAAGTAAGAGGCTTGTGTCTGGGCAGATCGTTAGGAGGTGCAAAAGTTTATTATCATTGATCGGACTCTCTGATATAAATTGAATCAGGACCACTGTGTCCCATGCTGTTGTTTTGTAATTAATATTACTCGTTGTTCTTATGGTTTACTGTTGTTTTATTGTTGATGAACATTAGCCGCTAGTACCGGAACAGTCCGTGCCGTTCTGCTGAAGTAGGACCTGCTATTGTGCTTGTGTTCATCTTGGGTGATCGGAGCGAAGCTGCCGCATCTGGACACTTCGGTGTCGCTGCACGGCCCCGCTACCGCGAGTGAGCCAGTGGACTCCCTCTGAACCGGTTAAAGGACCAGTCTCAGGCCAGACGAGTGTTAGCTCGATGCCCTGTGACTGTGTGGTGAAGAAAGAGTTTACTGGACCTCTCGACCACTCACAGAACCCTGCGGCCCGGGTTCTGTATCTTTCTCTCTTTCCCCCCTTTTTGTCCCCAATTAATACGTACACGTACACACACACACACACACGCCTATACCCATACAAGTGAAGCCTTTGTGCTGGGATCGCGTGACACCACGCGGACGGCGTCCACGCCACCTTTCCACTGAAAGCACGTGGGAGGTCACACCTCGACTCTTGTGTTCCTCAGTCTTTGTTTAAATCTGGCGCCATCTTACACTCCACCTACGTGGTCTTGGCCGCCATCTTCATACATACAGACACTCCCACACACACACACACACCTATACATGTACTCACACACGAACGGACATACAAGCTTCACATATACCTGTTATTTGCCTTGGTTGTAGATATAGTATTAGTAGTTTAGCGTAACTGCAATGAGAGTTTGTTGATGTAAAGTAGCATTAATTGCCATTGATGTTGCAATTGTTAATAAACTCCTCTTTACTTTAAGCGGTCGTTGCCTGTGATTATTGGTGCATGTGTGCAGTGATAACAGCTGGTTGGGATGGTCAGTGCTCGAAATTCAACCTACAGCGGTTAACTTATAAGTGCTAATATGTCCAATATTGACACTTATCAGTAAGTGCCTTTGAGACTGAAAACCATAGTTTGACTGTCAGTCCCTGGTTACAGGGTGGTGCCCCGATATTATTACATCTTAATAATAATTTAATTAAATATTAATAATTACTTCGGTAATTATTAATAACTAACTGACAACCAAACATTTGCTCCTACTATTCCCAACAGATGCATCTTCTAATCTAATCTTATATTCGGAAATGTATTATCAGACACACACACACCCACACACACATAATCTGTTCTGTTTAAAAACGTACACCTCATCCACTATATCTACAGATATGTGGTAATACATTGAAAATGTTCCTTAATACAATTATCTAATTTCAAGCATCTGATCAGAGTCACACAAAAAGAGGTGGATAAAGTATCACAAACATGACTGAAGTAAAAGTACAGTTACTGCAGAAAAACAGGAAAGTAAACGTAGCCAACAACATAAATACTGAAGTTAGAGAACAAAGGTATCAACTGTAAAAAATGAGATGTGAATTTTTTTTAATGATAAATGACCAACATCCAAACAGAAGAGGATCATTTCTTTAACATGGAGAATAGATGAAGAGGGTCAATGCTGCTTGTTTCAGTCTTTCTCCATCACAGCAGAACATCATGGTGTGAACCTGGTGTCACATCAGGATGTTTCCCCTCAGCGCTGAGAGTGACTTTAAATCTTCAAAGACAAAAGATGGTGTGTCTGGTAAAAATGTAAAATAAAAATGTGATTTAATTTCTACCAACCAGCTATGACACTGGTTTCTGTGATGTGTGAACTTCGAGGCTGATGAAGGTGAAATTCCTGTATTTGATTTTTGTTTTTCTTTTAGGTAAGTTAGTGGATAAATACAAGTTGTTTTGGCAGTGCTCACCCTGACACCTGTTCCTATCATAATTATAAATAAATTGATTCTCCTGACTGCAAATTGTTGTGGCACTGGACAGGAAAAGGGGAAAGTTGATTTCGTATGATATGCTTGTATGCTTGATATGTTTCCCCTTGGCTGGGAACAACATCAGTGAACTGTATTAGTCTCTGCAGCAGCTTCCAGCTGCAGCAGTCGGTTCAGTTTCTGTTCAGTGACTGAGGGAGGTTTTTGTACGACACTTTTTCACTGTGTGAACAACCACTGACTGTCTGCATAGAATTCACCCTGACAGTAGTAAACTGCTGCATCTTCAGCCTGGACTCCACTGATGGTCAGAGTGAAGTCAGAGTTTGATCCTCTGCCTGTAAAACGAGCTGGAATCCCTGATGCTCAAGTGGTAGCATAGTAAATAAGCTGTTTAATAAGTTGTTTAGGTTTTTCACCATCTCTCTGTTGGTACCAGGCTAAACGGTCTGAGCCATGAACGTTCTGACTGGTCCTACATGTGATGGTGATGGAGGCTCCCAGAGCAGAGCTCACTGCTCCAGACTGAGTCACTGTGACCTGTCCTCTGGACTCTGAGGACACAGAGACACAAACATAAAGCAGAGTCATGGTTTTGTCGGCTTCATTTCAGANCACTTTGTTACAGAGAAAAACCCAACATTTCCCACAAAGATCAAGCTCTTGGCGACAGGGGGGAGGAAAAACTTCCTTTTAACGGGAAGAAACCCCCAACAGAACCGGGCTCAGGGGGGGCGGCAGTCTGCCTCGACCGGTTGGGTTTAGGAAAAGATAGAAAGAGGGGGAGCTAATGCTTATAAAGCT
Source organism: Trachinotus ovatus (assembly GCA_037074605.1). NCBI lineage: Eukaryota > Metazoa > Chordata > Actinopteri > Carangiformes > Carangidae > Trachinotus > Trachinotus ovatus. The sequence continues at coordinate 27,567,270 of CM073643.1, read as the reverse complement.
AATAATACCAGTTCTCTTGTGGCTTAATGTGGCAATGCCAGACTGTCAAAACAACACATTGACAGAGAGCAAGATTAAGGAGAACTCACTGATCTATATGAAGTCCCATATAGATTTCAAAGTCAAGGAGGTTCTTCAGTAGCATGGACATGTGTGTGACTGCAGAAGACGTCGTTTCTGGACATCACACCTCTTCTGGAGACCAAAACCTGCCCTTTATGGCCCTTGCCTCTCTCTGGATTTATGCCAATGAAGCACCTGAAATCAAAATAGTCTAAGATCAGAGTGGGGTTGCAACGACATACTCTTTTGTACATTCAAATTCAAGCAATTGTTCTTCTTCATTGCACAAATAGAGTGGACCTGAATGACAATAAAGTGACATCAATGAATATAATAAGCCAATTAAGGCCATAAAATACCCTGTGTGTTGGTATGGTGTGTGTTATGTGTATGTTTATCGGCTTCAAAATACCATTTTATGCTAAAAAATACAAACACATTAATTTAGTTGTATATAACCATATAATGATGTCAAGGAATGAAGGGGGTTTTACCTCTGAATGAATTCCAGAGTACAGGCTGCCTCATCTTGATACTGAAGGTTGATTATGTAGTAGATTGCAAACACAGCAGCAAGTCCTGCTGCAAATGTTGGTGTGATGCCCTCAGAGATTATACGGCCCTCAAGGGTGATCCTCCAACCTCAAACTGTGACTTGCCCTGTTGCACCTGAAACTTCAAGTCATAGCAACATGAGAATGCATCTCACCTTATGTAAACATTTGTTAACTCAAGATGAATGACCAATATGCTATATAATGTGTCTATCAAAGGATCTAAATGAAATGTATACCATGAAGTATCAGGCGAGGACTTGCAGGAAGACTAAGAGTTGTCTCAATGTCAGCTGCAGTGGCATACACCAGTAGGGAAACAAATACATACAGGCAACATTTTTAAGATGAAAAATTATAAAAAAGGTAAATATTAGTAACAGAGAAAGAAAAAAGAAAACCTACATCAGGTTTGGTCCTCTCCAAAGTGTGCCATGAGCAGCTGAACAACACGAAGTGCCACCTCATTATCTTCACCTTTAGAGATGACATCCTTGACTTCTTTTTCAGGTTTTTCCCTGAAGTATTGTGTGATGGCTTTTCCACATTCCTCCATGAGTTCCAAGCTACGAAGCACATTGATGTCTGTCAGCAACTCAAAATGTGCGTATATATACCTTGGCGTGAAAAGAAAAGGCCATTTGCTTTTCACATCTTCAATGTCAGGTGGTGGAAGTGTATTTATATGGCAACGTTGTAGAGAGAATGTGAGCTCCATTAGATTTTTAACCTCGGCTCTTTCTGCTCCACCTGCACCCTCCTGTCTGTAAATCTCCACCAGTCTCTGGCGGTGCTGCTCCAGAGTCTCAACTGTTTCTTCTGGGGGGAGCTCTGGCTGAAATCTTGTACATCCATATGTGTCAGTTGGACCCCTCTTTTGTGTAGAGGATCGGTGGCGTGAAAAGCTTACATCACGGTTCACATTCTCAATGCGGTTCTTCACTTGAATCAAAAGTGATGTGTAACTTCCACTCAGAAGTGACCCATTTGGTGTCATATCAGCAAAAGTCTTTGGGTACTGCCTGACAACATTTTGAACCACAGTTAGGCACTGTGTGCGAGTGGGGTTAGCTTCATACCATCTCATTTCATCTGCGAGTACTCGTACCATCTGGCCGTCGCATCCACTGGTTTAGTCTCTTGCCATCTACATTGCAAAAAACAAAACAATTCATTTGGTCAAAGGCATGTTACAATCCACATTCGCCGACGCGTGCAAATATGTTTTCATGGCCTTTTTTCTCCCAGAAGGGGTGATCATCGACGAGATGTATGAGTATACTGTCGCTCTCATGGTTGTGCTTCTTCTGCCTATCGGCGTTTATTGTAACACTTGAGGAAAGATAGGACCAGGGATATCGAAGTCTGTGAATGAGTGTCTGGTAGTAATGTAGCAATGCCCCCAGAGCTGCATGATTTTCTGATAATCAACTGTGGTTGTAATGAAGACCAAACTCAGACTAACGAACAATAGCACTCAAAGACCGAATAGCCCTTGAAGTGATGAGCTAGAATAGATAGCTGATGGGTAAACCTCCCAATAAAGTAATGCTTATCTCCGATCTCTAAAAAACTAAACAAAAAAATATAACAAAAGCGATAATAGAAAAAGGAATCAGACCCGATAACTGAAAGGGACAAATCTTATAAAGCTTTGAGTTGAATACAGTCATGCCAAATTTCCCTGTGACTATTTAAGCCATAACACCCTCAATCGAGGTACTTAACCTCTTATACCCTAGCTTATTTTGAACGTTTATAACCCAGACGTGTATCCATGTGGTTTAAGAAAAAAAACCCACTGAATAAAAACAAAAGAATAAAGTATCTCCAGAACACATGTTGATCTATATAAGTGAGCAATGCAGAATAGTTTGAATAATAAACAAATTTAAACACAGTTTGCTGAGAAGAGAGTGTCCAATTCAGTTTGTTGTCAGTAATCTATCGACTTTAAAATGAATTTCAATTTTTGCTTGTATATGTAATTTGTTATGCTTGAATGAAAGAGTTAATAATAAGATTTTCTCTTTGCAGTTCAAATTGATCATTGCCCACAAAACGACATTGTGCTCCCTGAACCTTGAAATAGATAATGCACAGGTAAGAGAGTGAGAGAAGCAATGAAGCATTCGAGGACAGTTTAATTTGATAAATGCCAAAATGCATCAATTTATTGATATGATAAAATTATGAGGTTGAGCCATTTTAAAAGTTTATGAAAATTGAACTAAATAACTCTGTAATGTTCTTATGTTACATGTGGCCCACTTTTATGATAATATCATCCACTAGCCGTACCTATGTACCATGTATCAGCATGATACTAGTTTTTAATACAAGTGCATCCACTTGAATGCCACACTAAACTAGCCATACATTACCTAATTTGAATGCATCCAGGAGTTTTCAGCACTGGATAACAGGTATCAGATCTGCAATGTCTTCCTGTTGTACATATTTTAAGTCTTCTTTTGACTCCAAGCCGGAGCTCTGAAGTTTCAATATTATTTGCCACTGGGTCTCTTCAGACAGATTTGGCAAGGTCTTGCAGATGATCTCTTTGATTTCTTCACTCAAGTTCGCCATCATTCTGGAACAGAGGGAAAGAATGGGGAAGAATTATCAGTGGTGTGCCATGGACAGTGTACTCAGGCAAGGGATAGTAATCTAGCAGATTCTCCTGATTAATACAACAGTAGCTTCTCTGCATCAGTGTGAGGCTGTAAACACCCATGTCAGGAATACGCTGGGCATGATACTTTTCAGCAATAAAATATACTGCTGAATCCTTATGAACGAGAACCACTTTGATTTTTCCAGTAACAAGCCTGCCAACGTCATCATCAATCACAATGAGCATGTTCTTTTTGTATTTGGTCCCCTTCACAGTCACTTAATTTACTATCAGAGTGTTTACTATTTTGAGTGTGACTCAAAATTGTGATGTGCAACAGCCTCTCTGATTACATTATTCTAGTCTTCTGAGAAAAACTGCGTGCCCCTCTCCACTGAAACAGCTGGAGGAAAGAAGGTACCAGCACATCAGAAAGGGCCTGCAGAAAGGCTGATCTCTCATGACAATGCATAGAACAAATGATATCCTTAAAGTAAATCGCAAACCTTTCCTCAAACACGTGAGCTTAATATATATGTGTTTACTCTCGAAAATATTGTAGAAGTCCATAGGCGAATAAGGGGTCCAAACTGGATAATGAGCTCAGGATAATGACTGACATAATGATGTTTGGCCTTCTTCAGCGGGTGTGGTCAGGAAAGTTTGAATTCGATGCAATGTCAAATATTCTAGTCAATCAAACTCTTAGGTAGTCTACCTCTGCCGCCATGAGATGGCATGGTCACGATAATCAACGGGAGAATCGAAACAACTTCTCTAAGTAGGAAAAAACACAACCTCCACTACATCATTGTCACCTGGATCTTTGTCTTTGTCTCCTACAATCAAAACGAGGCAACATTCTCAGCAAACACCAATTCTGCACAGCATGTCCCCCAAGTTATTCACTTCCTCTAGAATTAAAACCAACACAAGGTTGTCTATTAGATTCCTCCAACAAAATACTGAACTGTTTATTCGTTATCAAAGTCAAGATACCCATGGTTCTCCCGAAACAACTTGTACCACCCTAACAAATGGTTAATTAGTCCCACGAGTGCACCTACTATCAGAGGATACAATACCTTTCAAAAAAGATCGTGGCCCAAGACATGCAGTAACCCTGACCAATGCTGAAATATACATGGACCCGTAGTATTTGAGTAGAGTATTAACACAGAGTATCAAATTATACACACCTCCACTAGATGTGACTTTCCTTCACTGCTCTGAACATGATCTCTGTATCATCTCCATGTGTGCATTTTGTGCTTGGAATAAATGCATGGCAGATGACTTTAACTGCTGAAATTCACTAGTAAATCTGACAAGAATTGATCACAACCCTCCCTGCTGGTTCCACAAAGCCTCCTTTATGCTACTGTGAGCCCAGTGTTGTCACACTCCAAATTGCACACAAAGTTAACCCTTGTAGGACCTTTCCATCAATGGCAGGATCGTAACCACCATTGAGCTCAAGATCTTTTTTAAGGTCATTTGAAACCGGTTGTGCCACATAACATCATTAGTCTTGCACCAAAATACTTTAAAATCGTCGTTCTTTACAGAGAAAGAACAAGTTTTGCATTTAGATCAGTGCTGACTGATGGTGGCATTAATCTGCAAGACTTAGAGACTACTGCGTAAGTATCTGTGTTTTTTTCTTCCAGAATCCAATGGGTTACCACTTCAAACATTGGCATTCCACTACAGGATCCAAGCTCAAGTGAGAGCTTTCAGTCGTGGAAGTGAAGCCATTAACTCAGCCATATTTCTGCCATCCACACTATCCTCCTATATGAATTATTCCTTAGAACCAATACTGGAGTGCACTTGCTTTATAAATTGTTCTGCACTGATGCAATGAAACAAGATGAACAAAGTTTGTTGAAGGAAACGATACTGGCAAAAACACTCTTGTAATGCCTGCCTCATTTCTGATCCATGATTACATTGATCTGATACGAATAACACATACATAGTGAAACCTGTTCTTCTGAAACAACAGTGTTTTCTTTTAATGATTGTAGAATAGTGGTTCATGGTGATGTCGTTAGAACCCGGTCCATAAAATTCTACCAGTCCATTCATGGTCTCACACTTCACGCATAGAAACAACATGACCATGGGTACGATCAACCGACACCAGCACAAAAGTGAGGAGACCTTAACTACACCGTTTGTTGAATGGTCTGTCAAGTCTTGTGTAGATCTAATACAACTGTTGAAAATGTTTTGGATAGACAAGACCAACTGCAATCTGCAAAACACACCAGAACCACTTAACATTAGGTTGACTTATTAATATATGGAATCATCGACGCTGCTAAAGTAATGCCACTATCTGTGCACGGATCTTACATTGGACAAAACATTATCTGACAATGGAAAATTGATTACGGCCTAATGGTAGTCTCCATTTCATGCAACAAATCATCAGTTATTAAATTAGTCTTATGATTACAGTAAAATTAATGTCAAAAGCAGAAAGATCATTTCTGGCTGCCTTTTCTCTTGAGTGCACACTCAATCGAGTCTTAAACCGTCTAGAAAGTGTTTAACCCTTAACCTGAGTTGCAATGTCTAAAGATTATGAAAGAAAAAACCCAGCTGATGCAAAATGGTTAAACAAAACAATATATACAGATGTGCAAACATTAACTGCATTATTTAAGATATTGTAATCAAAAAGTAAAAACAAAATACATTTAAAAGAGTCCAGAAAGTCAATATTTTCACAGCAATTTTCCAGTTTTAAATGGACAGGTACAACCCGTATAAGACGTGAGGATTAAGGTCTCTATTTACCCGAACTACTTAATTCTTTAAACTCTGTGAAAACACACTTCATAAAAGTACACAACAAATAAAATAAAAGAAGAAAGAAAATGAAGATTTTATTAACGTACCGTTAGATGCAAGACCAAAAATGTTAATGATAAAATCGCGATGTGTCGTCCTGTTGTGTCGTGTCTCTTCTGGATAAATTTCCAAAAAATAGCATTGTTAGTGTCTTTCGTAATTTAAAACTAGTGGACAACCTTACTATATGGCCTTATCCGTCTGCTCATGGTTACCAGTTTCATACTTCCCTTATATTCATGCATTTTTAATTGTCCCACCATCCTCATGTGCTGGATGGAAACATAAAGATGATACTTGAGCGGACAGCTACATGTGTCACTGACTCTTGTGTTTGGCATAGTGTGTCTCTCCCCTCTCTGCTCCCAGTGTAAAGAGGCCATGTGTTGATCAGTGGCTGTCCAGGCCTTTCAGAGCCACTGACACCCGGCAGCACAATGATGATGTCTCTGACTCTACTGCTGGTCACCCTGGGGCTCCTCTTCCAGGGTGAGACTCTCTTCTGAAAACTTGGCTCAGGATGCATACCTAGTTGTTCACACAATGATTGTTCACTCGATGATGGAGAGAGACTGAAACAAGCAGCATTGACTCTTCATCTATTCTCCATGTTAAAGAAAATGCATCCTCTTCTGTTTGGTGCATGATTGGTCATTATAATCTAGATTTTTTTTTTTTTTTTGGAGTTTGTACTTTTACTTCAGTCATGTTTGTGAACTTTATCCACCTCTTTCTTGTGTGACTGCATGACTCAATTGCAACTGAAATAAGATATTTGTAAGAAACATTTTCATGTTAATGTGATTACCACACATCGATAGATATATGGTATGAGCTGCTATCCAAGTTTTTAACAGATAACAGATTATAACTGTGGATGTGTGTGTGTGTGTGTGGGTGTGTTGTGTGTGTCCCAGGTGAACTGTATCAGATCAGTTCAGTTCTGTTCAGTAACTGAGTGAGGAGTTTTTGTATGATGCTTTTCACTGTGTACACAGCTTGACTGTTGATAACCAGTTGAGAAACTCCTGACAGTAGTAAACTGCTGCATCTTCAGCCTGGACTCCACTGATGGTCAGAGTGAAGTCAGAGTTTGATCCTCTGCTGTAGAAACACTGGAATCCCTGATGCGTCGACTGGTAGCAAGTAAATAACAGTTTAGTTTTTCCACATCTTCTGTTTGGTACCAGGCTAAATGTTTGGAGTTGTCCAGAACATACTCTTGACTGGTCCTACATGTGATGGGTGACGGAGGCTCCCAGAGCGAGCTCACTGCTCCAGACTGAGTCACTGTACTGTCCATCTGGACTCTGGAGGACACACAGAGACACAAACATATAAGCAGAGTCCATGGTTTCGTCGGCTTCATTTCAGAGGGACGGATGTTGATAGAGGAGAGGAGTTTGATTCTCTGGACTTTACCTGTGAAGCAGAGACTGAGGATGAGTCCAGATGAAGACGGAGATCCAAAGTCATGTTTTTGATGAGGAGGATTTGTGTGCTTCGTTGTGATGAAGGACTTAGTCTATTGTTCAGTCATCCAGTCTTCATATGTCCAGGGACTTAATAACTCTCTCTTTCAGACTACTGGCATTGGTGCCTGACTGATGCAAGTGGCTCTCTATGGAAAGCTCTGACTACCAACAGACCTCCACAAATTTACATAACAGAAATACTTGGAATTTAACTACATTACCTAAGTTTGGCGAAATGTGGATTCTAAACAATTTACAGGATTTTCTCCATGTTCAGAAACAGGAAGGGAGTCACCAGAAAAACCTGCTTCAAACTGCATCTGATGAATAACAGAAAGATGGGAATATCAAATACATTGCAATTACAAACTACAAGTGAAATCATTTTTGACGTATAACAAAACATCATTGGTCAATAAGCTGATTTTATGATGTGTTCATGAGATCAACATCTCAGGAATCATTTAATTAACACATCATAAAATCATTCTTTCAAAAGTAGTTAAGGTTTGAATAATAACTGGAAACAACCAGAGTAAAATGAGATTCATTGTCACGTGAATTTGTTATTAATTGCTATCAAAATTATACGTCTTTATGACAGAAACAGATCTGTATAATATTATGTCCAAATTGACGGGTGTGTGCAAGTGTGTGTGTATGTTTTTTTTTTTTTTTTTTTTTTTTTTTTTTTTTTTCAAACCATCACTTTGAGGACATTTTAGCTTTATGAACACATTTTAGTCAGAGCATTTCCATAGAGTGTGTGTCTGGTAAAAAAGTAAAAAAAAAATTGATTTAATTTCTAACCAACCAGCTATGACACTGGTTTCTGTGATGTGTGAACTTCGAGGCGTGATGAAGGTGAAATTCCTGTATTTGATTTTTGTTTTTCCTTTAGGTAAGTTAGCTGATAAAACTACAGTTGTTTTGGCAGTGCTCACCCTGCACACTGTTCCTACATGAATTATAAATAAATTGATTCTCTGACTGCAAATTGTTGTGGCACTGGACAGGAAAAGGGGAAAGTTGATTTCGTATGATATGCTTGTATGCTTGATATGTTTCCCCTTGGCCGGGAACAACATCAGTGAACTGTATTAGTCTCTGCAGCAGCTTCCAGACTGCAGCAGTCAGTTCAGTTTCTGTTCAGTGACTGAGGGAGGTTTTTGTACGACGTTTTTTCACTGTGTGAACAACCACTGACTGTCTGCATAGAATTCACCCTGACAGTAGTAAACTGCTGCATCTTCAGCCTGGACTCCACTGGATGGTCAAGTGTGAAGTCAGAGTTTGATCCTCTGCCTGTTAGAAACGAGCTGGAATCCCTGATGTCAAGCTGGTAGCATAGTAAATAAGCTGTTATAGGTTTGGTTCTCACCAATTTTTGTTGGTACCAGCGCTAAACGGTATCTGAGCCATGAACATTCGACTGGTCCTACTATGTGATGGGATGGAGGCTCCCAGGAGCAGAGCTCATGCCTCCAGGGAGCTGGATCACTGTGACCTGTCCTCTGGACTCTGAGGACACAGAGACACAAACAATAAAGCAGAGTCCATGGTTTGTGTCGGCTTCATTTCAGATGAAAAATTAATGTAAGGTTAAAAAGTTCAACTTTTCAAGGATGCAGAATTAATGCACTTTTACTTTATTGTGGAGGGTATTTTAAATGAAGTGACAGTCACCAGAAAATCTGCTTTAGTTCCTGATCAGATTCTAGGCCTAAAGAATGGAAAATACGGTAACTGTAATATTTACAGATTCTCATCTGCAGATAAATTCATTTCATTGTTTCAGTGTGGTCAAAACTTTTGGTCCACAAAATATTGGAATCCACATTTCACCAAACTCAGATAATGTGGTTAAATATCCAATTATTTCTCCTTTGTAAAAGTTAATAAAGATCTTTTTGAGGGCTGGAATATTTTTTTTCCATATGTTTGACTTTATAGTAAACAAACTTTTGTTTACCAGAATTAGTGTCTCTTTATTTTTAGAGCCATTTACTTACTTACACACAGACTTTAGTGAAAGTGTATTCAGTAAGTTTAGCTGTGAACATTGGTTGGATTTGAGGCCTTTACATCACACACTGTCAACAAACTGTGTTTTCTGAAAAAACAACTCCAGTGAGAAAATATGAGAATTCACATCAACATCTTTTGAGCTGTGTGTGAATAAAATGTTTTACTCAATTTATATTATTCATCCCTCTTGATCTTACCATGATTTAATATCACCTTCTCCTAGTGGCATGGAAACATGATGATATGTTGAGGACAGCTACAGTTCACTGACTCTGTGTGTTTGCATAGTGTGTCCTCCCTTCTCTGCTCCCAGCGTTAAGAGGGCCAGTGTTGATCAGTGGCTGTCCAGGCCTCTTTCAGACCACTGACACCCGCAAGCACAATAGAATGATGTTCTCTGACTCTATGCGCTGGTACCCTGGGGCTCCTTGTTCAGGGTGAGACTCTCTTCTGAAAACTTGGCTTCAAGACAACCAGGTTCACCAATGATGTTCTACTGTGTGGAGAAAAGACTGAAAACAAGCAGCATTGACCCTTCTTCATCTTATTCTCTCATGTTAAAGGAAATGATTCCTCTTCTGTTTGGGTGTTGAATATCTTTTCCAAGCTGGATTTGTCTCAATAACCCTTTCCTCTTTTTCCATGATTTTCCAGGGTTCATCAGGAGAAATCACTGTGACTCAGTCACTTGGATCCACCCCCCCCCCCCCCCCCCCACCCCCTGTCTGTGTTTTAGCAGACAGTCTCTATTAGATGTAAAGCCAGTTCAAGTATGTTCTACCTCCTGGTACCTTCAAGAAACCTGCAGAAATCTCCAAACTCCATGATCTACTGATCTATTACGCTACAAACCGTCAGTCTGGAGTTTCAGATCGTTTCAGTGGCAGTCAGTCTGGAACTGACTTCACTCTGACCATCAGTAGAGTTCAGGCTGAAGATGCAGGAGTTTACTATTGTGGACAGAGTGGTTACAGCTTCCCGTTCACACAGTGATACAACGTCATACAAAAACCTCCCTCAGCTGCAGAGGAACTGATCTGACTCAACAGCTGCACTGAAACTCCAACAATACTCAACAGTGTTAAAAAGCCTGTAAAACAATGACAGAAATTCAGCATTTATTGATAGTCTTGTTGACACTTTGTGCGTTTGACGTCAGTTCTCCATAAACAAGACAGGGTGATACAGTTGATGAAATATTAACAAAAAATATTAATAAATTTTAGACATAATGACATTAAAACACTATTTTAAAAATAATTCAACAATCAAATGAAAGAATTCCGAATCAAACCATGGCAATATGAATTAGAATCACAAATTGCATAGTACAGTGGTTATCGGTTTCGCCACACAGCAAGACAGTTCCGGGTTTGAACCCTGAGCCTGGGGGCCTTTCTGTGTTCTCCCCGTGTCTGTGTTGGTTCCCTCCGGGTACTCAAGCTTCCTCCCACAGTCCAAAGACATGAACATTAGGTTGATTGGTGACTCTAATTTGCCCATAGATGTGTGAGTGACTGTGTGTGGTTGTTTGTCTCTATGTGTCGGCCCTGCGATGGACTGGTGACCTGTCCAGGCTGAGATTGGCTCCAGTCCCCCCTGTGACCTGTTTTCAGATAAGCAGTATAGAAAATGGATGGATCATGTTTTGCTATTTTCATAAATACTTCTTTATGTTTAATTGTTTTTGATCATGATTTTTATTTTGAATCCTTTTATTAAAAAAATGACAGTTGGCTGTAGATTTATTTTCTGGATTATGCAGATTAGGTTAATACAAAATAAATCTTAATTAAGTCTGTTTTCTGTAGAGTGTACCATTTAAGTTTCATCATGTCATATGACATGTAAAATAATAGACAAGGAAAATGATGATATAGTGAAATTTTTGTTTTATTTTTGCTTTATTATCAAGAGAGAGAGAGAGAGAGAGAGAGAGAGAGAGAGAGAGAGAGAGAGAGAGAGAGAGGGAGTTGCAGACTGAGATCAGTAGCAGAGTAAAACCAGTCTCAGAGTCCCAGTGACTCAGGTCAGGGGTGGGAACTTGGGACTTGATCACGCTGCTGATGCTGTTTATCAATGGATCAATCAGTTGATCAGATTATTCATCATGATGTGTTTATACTTATTTTTATATAGTTTTGCTTTGAGTTTTAAAAGTTTGCTTTGAGAATATTATTTAAATTCTCCCTGACTATTTGCTCTCATTATCATGACCTAACGTCACCGTGACACATAATCCTGTGTATAATTCAGCCTCCTATTAACTACACCTTGTTGTCAGTGTGATGCTGACGGCCATACAGATTGCTTAGATTTTTACCTCAATCAATTTCAACAGACCTCCACAAAATCTTTATTAACTTTTACATGAGACAAATACTTGTAATTTAACTACATTGCCTAAGTTTGGTGAAATGTGGATTCTAAACACTGTACAGGATTTTCTCCATGTTCAGAACAGGAGGGAGTCACCAGAAAAAACCTGCTTCAACTCATCTGATGAATAACAGAAAAATGGAAATATCAAATATATTGCAATTACAAACTTCAAGTGAAATCATTTTTGATGTATAACAGAACGTCATCGGTCAAGCTGATTTTATGATGTGTTAATGAAATGACTCCTGAGATGTTGATGGATTTTCTGGTAAAAGCAGTTCAGGTTTGAATGATGACTGGAAACAACCAGAGTAAAATGAGATTCATGTCAAGTGAATTTTGTTATTTAATTTTTTTCAAAATGTACACGTACATTTTGTGACAGAGACTGATATGCATCATGTTTATGTCCAAATATTGACTTGTGTGTTTGCATGTGTGTGTTAGTGTGTGTACATGTCTTTCAATTGTTGCAAGAATTGATTTCTTTTGAAACCGTCACTGTGGGGTCATTTTAGCTTTTTGAACACATTTTAGTCAGAGCATTTCCATAGAGAGCCACTTTGCATCAGCAGCACCATGCTCCAGTGCTCTGGGAGAGTTTATAGTCCTGACAGTTGAAGACTGGATGACTGACAGCTGTCCTTCATCACAACAGAAGACACACAAATCCTCCTCATCAAAAACATGACTTTGATCTCCGTCCTCATCTGGACTCTCCTCTGCTGCTGCTTCACAGGTAAAGTCCAGAGAATCAAACTCCTCTCCTCTATCAACATCCGTCCCTCTGAAATGAAGCCGACAAAACCATGACTCTGCTTTATGTTTGTGTCTCTGTGTCCTCAGAGTCCAGAGGACAGGTCACAGTGACTCAGTCTGGAGCAGTGAGCTCTGCTCTGGGAGCCTCCGTCACCATCACATGTAGGACCAGTCAGCGCCTGTCATCTTGTTACAAACACTTCATCATTGAGTACTAAACAAATTCAGTGTATGAAAGAGAAAGTCTCATAACTCAAGAATTTCAAAACAGTAAAGATGAAAATATTAATTTTTCCATAGAAATGGACTAAAAACAATCACATTGTGCTTCATTGTTAGAAACTAACTGAAAACATGCAAAGCAGAGCAACAGTGTATAAAATAGCAGTATTTCTGTCTGACAGAATAAAAGCAAACTATTTTGCCACTTTGCATCAGCAGCACCATGCTCCAGTGCTCTGGGAGAGTTTATAGTCCTGAGAGTTGAAGACTGGATGACTGACAGCTGTCCTTCATCACAACAGAAGACACACAAATCCTCCTCATCAAAACATGACTTTGACTCCAGTCCTCATCTGGACTCTCTCTGCTGCTGCTTCACAGGTTAAGTCCAGAGAATCAAACTCAGGACGTGATCACACTCTTGGGCAGCCTGATGTGAGTGAGATGTAAGATGAGATGTGTGATTGGGAGAAAAGAGGGGGAATAGAGGTGAAGAGAGGAAGAGTCCACAAAGAGATTGTCACCACAGTTAAGAATCACCACAATATCACTACACAATAACAGAGCCAGAGAACTGGAGTTCGTCTGGTCGGATATTGGTCCTTTAACTAGTGATATTTGGCTTATTAAGCTGATCACATTGAACGATCTAAACAACAGGATATGCAGCACTTGAGCACCCAGACATCATATGAGTTAGACAAAGAAAGTCCGCTCTGGTTCTCCACAGCTCGGTCCTCGGCTGGGAGCTCGGCGGGTCGTGTCTCACTCTCCTGGCGATGACAGTGTGATGAGTTCCTCGGCGGCATTGGGAAGATCACAGATGAGAGACGGTGAACTTTATTTGGTCCTTAACAAAGTCGGTGTGCTCGTCCTCACAGAACATAAAATCAGCTGATTACACAGCGATCTACGTCGGATCCGAAAAATTAACATAGAACAACAGTCTGTGCGCTCGGCCTGCGAGTTGAAGACTGTGACCTGGGCTTTAAGAAGTTGTGGAAAAAAGGTCAAATGTTTGCAGATTGCTCCCTTTCAGCAGCCGAGTCGCGGAGAGAGCTGGAGCAGCTCTCTACTGTAACTGGTGCACGGGAAAAAGCAGCGGCAGAGGGTCGCAGTGCTGCTTTTATCGCCTGACATTGCCGGGTATCTCTGCTGAGAGTGCCTGGCCCCTGCCAATGCCGATGCTGAGTCTACATTCAAACTCTGATTCACACCTAGGTGTGAACCGTGGGGGGGTCGTGGCTCTGTTGTCGACCAACTCTGGCTCAGGCTAATGGAGGGACATGTAGGCCTCTCCATTTTTCTCTTCAGGATTCATGGCTTGAGACTCCAACAACACTACAGACATCCACACTGTCCTTTATTATTAATCTACTATTATAATCAAAGAACTACTGTTTAACCCGCACATATTTACTATTAGCTGTAGGAAACATTATTTATGTTGTGATCTGTTAACTTTATTGTATCATAATATTTCAATTTCGCAGGGATGGAGGCCAAAATACAAAATCGTGTTTGTGTTGTTTTTCTCCTGGTCATATTATTGGCATTAGGTTAATATTGTTGTGTCCTTTAATGTTTTATGGTCTTGGTGGAAGATGGATGTGCGTTTTTAGACAAATTCCAAATTAAACAATTCAAAAGTTAGAAAGTTACTCGCTCCTCCAGTTGAAACAAAAGAAGATAGGTAACACCTCTGAAACGTGCGCCAACCCCCAGGGGATGAAACTGCTGTGATCCTATCACACAATTTTTTTTGCCCAACATTTAGCCCACTTTTATACATTTCTCCTAAATTCGAGAGTTTTTTGAAGAATGTTGACAGTTTTAGAGTCGTCTCCTCTAAAGTCAACCAAGAGCTTCCAGCTTTACAGCACAACTCACAGTAGGCGAGATCTTAACATTTTGCTCATGACTGGATTGATGTCGAGATAAAATACACCATCAATCAAGTTCCATTCTTTAGACATGAATCAGAGCTTATCATTTAAGTTTTAATAGCATAATTGTAAAATAGCCACCAACACATCTCTTCTACCAATTGCTTAAAATGTTTTTCTGCTCCGTTTTCATCCTGCTAATCATTGCATTTACCCTTTAAATAGTAGTGTGGCTAATAAGAATGAATTGAGAAGTCATGAAGTCTGATATTATACTGATCAATTGAATTTATATATTCAAACATTTTTGTCTCTTCGGAGACTCATGCCCAATTCAAAGAGGATCTCAAATTATGATGATATGGCCTTGGTACGCTACAGATCACTGAGACATTCAAAACTTCTTGCAGATTTGTCCCTATGGCTTATCACGCCTCGTCCACTCAACAAGAAACATCAACTTCCCCTTTTGTCATCAGAAATATATGGAAATATATAAATGTAATAAAAAGTATTTTACAAGTTTGGAGTCACCACAACCAGACAGTCGTGTGAAACCAGATTGGAAACATCATTTGTCATGTGACTTTTCAGCAGGTCGAGAGAAAATGGCTTTTTGATGACACTGGACACTGAAACACTGAAACACTGACACACAATGAGGTTAAACTGCATTAGTGAATATCTCCCAGCTAATCAATTTATCCATATATTTTTTTGTCAAATCACTAAATAATTACAATGACCCTGTTACCTGAACCCAAAATAAACTCATGTGATGAAAGCATATTTACTGTCATGAAATATTGAAAACTTTACTAGAAGCAAACAGCACTATTGAAATATATGAAAGCTCCATTAGAAAAGAAACACAGACAGGAAGTTGCAGAGTGAGCGGCAGAGTTTTTCTGGGAAATCTCTTTATTCTGATGATCCCTGACTTTATATTTCTGCTCTGGAAAATCTAACAAAGACTCAGCAGATTTCTGTCCTAAAACAACATCACTTTAAGAGCTCTGTGTAAATATATGGCATTTTGATAAAATACACTTAGAACACAAACATTTGGTGTTGAGGTTTAAGCAAGAGAGCGATCAATGAAGTTGTATTCATGTTACTGAGAAATATCATCCAATCATATGAATCCAATGTTGTTGTTAAAAACTACAGAATAGAAGCAGAATTTATTGAACAGATTTTTATTTTGTGGAAATTGTGAAATTACAAACAGAAAACTAGCAAACATATCAGAGAGAGAGCGGAGGGGATGGGAAGACAGAGAAGCGGGAAGAGGAGTGGAGAGAAGAGACAGTGTCACAGTGAGCAGAGTAAAACCAGTAGCAGAGTCCAGTGAGTCCAGGTCAGGACTGGGTAACACTGGCTTCCTCAGTGTCTCTGAGACCAATCTCCCTCACCAACCCCCTTTTTTCCCTTTTTTTCCCATATTAATAAAATAAGATAAATAAATAATAAAATAAGATAAATAATATAATATTAATATGTATAATAAGATAAATAATATTTAGAAAATTAATTAATACACAAGTTAATTGGCTGTTCCTACACTTCCACCTAATATTAGACCAACCTGTCGTCTTCCCCTGTCTCTCCTGATTCTATCTCTCCCTTCTTCTCTTCTTTCTCTCTATCCCTCAACACCTGAATCACATGAACTTTGTGTTAAGGAGGTTTAAAAATACAGCACTCAAACCACATATAAAAAAATGAAAATTTAATTTTAATTATATCCGTATTGGATCAGTTTGGAAATCCTTTGGAGAAATCAGTTACTGATTGGGCGCTGCATCTGATACAGTACATCACAACAGCACTGTTTACAAGCCTCCTCTTGATACACTAATATAACCCACTCACTGTCTTTCAACCACTTTGAAAAGCTTTTTTTCATCCCTCAAATCTTTCTCCTCTCCACTCTCTCTTTCCTGTTTTGTGCCCACGAGAAGCTTTCTCTTCTGCCTCCCCATCTTTGCTCCCCGTCTGTCATTAGATGAAGCCACATTAACAACACCATTCAAAATGAAAAATAAAAAAAAAACCACGCTCCAGCGCGTGCTCGAGGGGGCGCGCACCTGGAACAATCTAGTGTGTGTGTGTGGGATATTATGGCAAGAGGAGAGAGAGGGAGCGGAGGGGCGGCCTGACTAGTGACATGTCTCTCTGTTATTGATCATATCATTTACACATGCACAAACAGCTGTTAAATACAGAAAATTCGACTCAAAATAGTTTTTCCCCCATCGCTTTGGCGCCCCTCTAGCGCGGCGCCCCCACTGGTCTGCAGGGAGCCTCTAGAGTGTGCTCCAGCTGTCAGAGGCTCATTTGACCAGCACCACGGGGCTCCTGCTCTCCTCCCAGCTGCTGCTGATTCTGCTGCCCCCCACCTTCCCAGGACAGACTCCAGTCTGAGGGGAAGCCCTTGATGCCAGGCACATGAGTGGTGACCTCTCCCCTGCTGTGGCCTCCTCACTGGAGGGGGGGCAGCACGCATCAGAGGCGGGGGCAACTTGACCCACTGAGAAGGATGAACAAGTTTTTCTGTGGACTGCAGCAGAGGAGACGACTCCTTCTGTTGGTTCGTCCTCAGATTGGATGAAACTACTCATAAGTTTCTCACTTCCCTCTCTGAGCGTAGTAACCATGGCAACAGACAGGCATCACAGCTGAACCATGACAACAGGCAGGTTTCAGGACTAAAGATAGAAAAGTTTAGAGGTTCCTCCGTTGTGTCAATGTATCATCTGATAAAATACATTATCAGACTTTTACAACTAAAAAAATCTGTATATTGGCAAATGTAAAAATGTCAGTTTAGATATTTTACAACAAACTAAAATTTCCAAATTTAAAACAGAAAAATACAGAAGATCGGAGTCTGTATTTTGTTCATTCAAATGAAATTTAGAGAAAGATTTACATTAAAACTCATCAAAAGAATCACACTTCAAACTGAATGCTTTTTAATTATAAACAGTATAAGTTATTCAACACTCTTCTCAAATCTTTGAGGAGATCAAAGAAAAAGAAATGAAAATATTTGGCCAGCTACTTTGCTGAAATGGATGACTTGAATAATAGTTTATCAATAGAGAATACTTTTTTTCGTACTCTGTATTTCTTTTAAAAATTGCTGAAATTAAAATTTACACAACAAAAATGTTTCACTGAAGAACATTTTAGTGAATTCAGTCCCAGATCCACTTCCACTAAATCACTGCACTTACATTAAATACCAAAAAATCAAATTGACATATTTAATAATGTCTAAAAGTTATTTAGAAAATACTATACTGACCTGAAACTTTTCAATGACTCTAAATTAATAAATTTCCCCTCCCTTCCCCAGTTGAAATAAAGATATGAGCTAAGATATTGATTGAAATAAACTTGTACATATTTATCCTACTTGCAAATGAAAAAAAAAAAAGAAATTTTTTACTTCAAACTTAAAATTTGCAAAGTGTAACAACATTTAGAAATCATTTGGTGAAATGTCAGTGACAATGATGTTGATTTGAAATTTAATCGAAAAACAAAAGGTTTTTCTGAAATCCTCTGATATTTGGCCACATTCACATCAAAATGAGCATTAGCACATTCATCATCAATATTCCAATCAAGTGATCCATTGATAAACAGCATGATCAGAGATGATCAGTCCCTGTTGGAGTCAGTCAGAGCATTTCCATAGAGAGTCACTTTGCATCAGCAGCACCATGCTCCAGTGCTCTGGGAGAGTTTATAGTCCTGAGAGTTGAAGACTGGATGACTGACCAGCTGTCCTTCATCACAACAGAAGACACACAAATCCTCATCATCAAAAAACATGACTTTGATCTCCGTCCTAATCTGGACTCTCCTCTGCTGCTGCTTCACAGGTAAAGTCCAGAGAATCAAACTCCTCTCTCTATCAACATCCGTCCCTCTGAAATGAAGCCGACAAAACCATGACTCTGCTTATGTTTGTGTCTCTGTGTCCTCAGGTCCAGAGGACAGGTCACAGTGACTCAGTCCTGGAGCAGTGAGCTCTGCTCTGGGAGCCTCCATCGCCATCACATGTAGAACCAGTCAGAACGTTTATAGCTCAAACCGTTTATCCTGGTACCAACAGAGAGATGGAGAAAAACCTAAACTGCTGATTTACTATGCTACCACTGTAGCATCAGGGATTCCAGCTCGTTTTACAGGCAGTGGATCAAACTCGGACTTCACTCTGACCATCAGTGGAGTCCAGGCTGAAGATGCAGCAGTTTACTACTGTCAGAGTGCACATTACATCAACAGTCTTTGATGTGTTCACACAGTGAAAAAGTGTCGTACAAAAACCTCCCTCAGTCACTGAACATCAGAAACTAAAAAAACAATAACAGTACTAGAAAACAACACACACACCACACACCACACACACTGAAGTTAGGGATAAGGGAATCAACTATGGAAATGACATCAGTTTTAAATGAATGTTTCTTCACCAGGATCTTCTTGTGATTGTGTTTCCTATATTCAGAAAATTCAGAAAACAGGACCATGTCTGTTATGGTCAAAAGTAAATATAGAGTGTCAACATGTTACAGTGTCTTTAAACCTTGATCCTTCCCACTAAAGCAAGTCCCAAGTTCCAGGTCCAGCACAGACCACAGACCCTCACAGACCAGGTGTGATCCGCCCACATCCAGGTCTCTCTGATCACATGATGACAATAACATACAACAAGTGTCATTCAGCTCTGACCTGACTGAACATGTCTGACATCAAACGGTCCCTCATTTCAGCTCGCTTAGTTGAAAATGTGATGTCAGTCATGTTCACATGATGTTATCNAACGTTTATGCTGCGCAAGGGACCGTTTACCTGGTACCAACAGAGAGATGGAGAAAAACCTAAACTGCTTATTTACCTGCTACCACTCGAGCATCAGGGATTCCAGCTCGTTTTACAGGCAGTGGATCAAACTCTGACTTCACTCTGACCATCAGTGGAGTCCAGGCTGAAGATGCAGCAGTTTACTACTGTAACGGTGACATTTATCAACAGTCGCTGATCTGTTCACACAGTGAAAAAGTGTCGTACAAAAACCTCCCTCAGTCACTGAACAGAAACTGAAACTGACTGATACAGTTCACGACCACACACACACACACACACACACACACACACACAACACACACACACACAACCTGCTCTAAAAACATACACCTCACCAACTATATCTACAGACGTGATAATACATTAACATGAAAACGTTTCTTAATACAATGATCTAAACCTATGAATAATTATTTATGTTTTCATGGTCAAAAACCCTTGTCTTGCCAAGTACAGTAGATGTCCGAATTTCAAGCACTGATCAATCACACAAAAAGAGGTGGATAAAGTATCACAAACAGGACTGAAGTAAAAGTACATTACTGCATAAAACAAGAAAAGTTAAGAATTAGCCAACAACATAAATACTGAAGTTAGAGAACAAAGGTATCAACTGTAAAAAATGTCAGATGTCAGATGTGAGTTTTAAATGAAAAAAAGCACAAATTAGAAACTGCAGGCATCCTACTTTCTTTCCTTTCTTTTCTTTGATGGGATGTGACCTGAGATCATTTCAACCACAGATGTCGTCCTCAGGTGAAGAAGTGAACATACACACAATATATATTGATGGACTTGTATTAAAGGTCACTCATCACCCTGATTAGATCATCTGTTTCTTACACCAGGATCTTCTGTGATTGTTGTTTCCTATATCCAGAAAATCAGAAAATAACAAATCCCATCAATCCACCAGTGAATGGAACTAACTAACAAGTCTTGTCTGTGTATCCAAAACCTGAATGACATCTTTAGATTTGCTGTAGAGCTCCATTGCTGTCTGTTAATTATTAAAAAAACATGAGTGAGCCACACTGTTGCACTGAGTGACATGTTCCTGGATTTCAATAAAATAATGGAGCTGTAGTTTATTTAGAAACAGCTCCATAGACTAATAACAGCAAAGATATTCATGGTACCTGGTTGAGGGAGTGTCCGCACCACACAGTTCTTCACTTTCCACATTTAGATCCTGTGTCATGCTGTCAGTTTATGTTGTCCACCCTGAAGAAAGCCTCTAACACCCTGAGCCTCAGCTGCTGAGAAGTCCAGGTGGTCCTCAATACAAAGTTCCTCCTGGTCTCTCTTGAGAGGGACGGATGTTAGAGGAGTTTGATTCTCTGGACTTTACCTGTGAAGTCAACACGCTCTCACCCCAAACTCGTCACAGTCACTTGGTCAGGACCTGTTGTACTTGCTGTCCTGTTTTATTTCACGTTCAACAATGAAGCTAAAGGTTCCTGACCAAACATCCATATGTGATGAGCTGGGAGTGAGAACATGTAGGTGAAGCAGCAGCAGAGTCAAATACTTTTATTTCAATATTAATCTATATAATAGAAAAATATACAGTCTGGGATTTTGTGGCTATCGTCATTTCTCACATCAGCTGTTGAAATATCACAAACAGACTCATTTTGGTGAGTTTGTTTGTTTGAAAGTCAAAGAGCCGTGTCTCTGTACAGTGAGAGGTTTTTGTACGACGGCTAAATGAGTTTGTATCACTGTGGTGGACTTTTGGTGGAGGAACCAGACTGGATGTAGGAAGTAAGTCAAATGTTTATTAACAGATTTATTTAAGGAGCTGTTTTTCATTTGATTTCTATTACATTCAGAAAACCTAGAAAAGAAGTTACCTTTCCATGTCAATGTACAGTTTTAAAAGAAAATTTTCGCAACTTGAGACAAAGTTTGTTTTAACAGTAGAAATTGTGAAAACTCATGAAAAGGAAAATTAAATACTGAGGCAGAGAAAATCCTCATTTCTAAATTTAACAGTAAAGCAGCATCTTGAGGGTTTGTAGATTTATTTTGTTTCAAAGTCAGAGAGCCGTGTCTCTGTACAGTGAGAGGTTTTTGTACGACGGCTCAATGAGTTTGTATCACTGTGGTGGACTTTTGGTGGAGGAACCAGACTGGATGTTGGAAGTAAGTTTCTGATCAAATATTAAATATTGTCTGATGAGTTCAGGTTCTAATCTCTGTGTCTGAACATCTGTAGGAGATATAAATTTCCATGAGGCCGATCTAAACCACTTTAAAATCTCTGTTTTATTGTTCATTTCTCCTCTTTAACTGTGAAGTTTAACTTGAAGCAGATTCACTGAACTTTTCTTGACATGTTCCAGTTAATTTGTGAAATGTGAACAATTTGAGCTGCAGCAAAGATTAAACAGCAACAATCCTGCAGTCCTCTTTAAAGTTTAAACTGGTTAGAAATTGAGCTAAAATTATTCTATGACTGAAATTTTCTGAATTTAATAGTTACTTATGGTAATAACTTATTTTAATCTGTGTCTGATTTTTAAATATGGCTGTCAGTAATTATGTGATATTTTGGCGTTTATCACTAGATCTGATTTAACTGTTTTGCTCTTGATAGTTTTATCAGTAAATGTGTTTCACTATAAATGAATCAGGACTTTGAAGAAATTCATAAAAAACTGAAAATGTTTCCAAACAGTATTTTATTCTTTCCATTAAATTGTGTAATATAGACTACAGTAAAATGTAATTATTAAAATGTAAAATCAGCTTCTTGCGTTTCCAGTGTAGTTTGATGTATTTCAGGTCAAAGTGTCTGATGATTGTCTCTGTGCTGATGTGCATGAGAGGCTTCTTAAAGGGAAGTGAAACAATGTGTGAGTGAGTGACTGGTGGAGCAGAAAAACCATCTGACAGAAACTCCTTAAAGGAGAAAATCAACTCTCACACAGTAAAGGTGTCCAAGTGTCTGCTGTTTGATTGACAGCTGTGTGCTCCCTGTCCTCTAAGCTGATTGGTGTCTCCTAGGTGATACCCGTCCCACCCTGACGGTGCTGCCCCCCTCCCAAGAGGAGCTCCATCAGACGGAGGTCACGCTCATGTGCCTGGCCAACAAGGGCTTCCCCTCAGACTGGAGTCTGGCCTGGAAGGTGGGGGGCAGCAGGAGCAGCAGCAGCTGGGAGGAGAGCAGGAGCCCCGGGGTGCTGGGGAAGGACGGCCTCTACAGCTGGAGCAGCACCCTGAGGCTCCCTGCAGACCAGTGGGGGAAGCTGGACTCTGTGACCTGTGAGGCCACCCAGGGCTCCCAGACTCTGGTCTCAGAGACACTGAGGAGAGACCAGTGTTCCCAGTCCTGACCTGACTCACTGGGACTCTGCTACTGGTTTTACTCTGCTCACTGTGACACTGTCTCTCTCTCTCTCTCTTTTTCTTTCTCTTTTCTCTCTCTGATATGTTTCCTTGTTCTCTGTAATGTTTGTAATTTCATTATTTCCACAAAATAAAGATCTGTTCATCAAATAAATTCTGCTTCCATCTGTAGTTTCATTACATCAGCAGGTGATTATGATACTTTCTCATTGACATGAAATTTTACTCAGTTGATAACTCTCCCTGGTTTAGACTCAATGCTAATTGTGAGTTTTCAGTGACTTTTTACAAATTTGTTAAATGTTTTGGTCAATTGAAAATTTTGTCACCTCTACTCAAAAGCAGAGCTTTTGAAGTGACTGTTATATGTTTGAGGCACAGAAATCTGCTGAGTCTTTGTTGGACTTTCAGGAGCAGAAATATAAAGTCAGGTATCATCATTCTAGTAATGCAGAAATATTCAACATTTCATTAAATATACTTTGATTACATGACTTTATTTAGTCATTTTGTCTTTATTTGTGTGTCCTGTTATCATCGTGATACAAGTCTGCTTTCTTGCTGCTGATGTCTTTATACTAACAGCTGATCCATGAAACCCACAGTGACTACTGTCATTTCTGGATCAGGTCTCAGGGACATTGTCACTGCTTGGTGATGATCTGAGAAAAAGAAATGCAGGTCTGGACGGACAAATGTAAAGTAATTTTAACAGCAAGGAGTTCTGTGCATGATGTCCTTCACATGTGACCTTTGACTGTCTCTGTGCTGGATGCAGTGGTAAATTGTGAACTGTAGCTGTCCTGAACATACAATTGTGTTTCCCCTCAATGCTCAGAGAGAGGACTATTCAAATTCTCAAAGACATAAGAGAGTATAAGGGTAAAAATGAAGGGTACATTTAGTTTCCACCCAGCAGCTCAAAACGATGATGTGAATTCTGTGACGTGAGAATTTTGATGCTCAACAGAATAGTTTTACTGTATTTGTCTTTCTGAGGTTTTGTTTTTCAGACATCACAGAACCTACAATGAGAGATGTGAAACCCCAGATGCACCAAATGTTTATAGATAAATACAGATGTTTTAATTCTATTTCAATCTGGTCGACATGAGGAAATATCAATTCCAACTTTGCAACATCAGAAATCCTGATTTAGCTTCTGATCTGATCAACTTAAGCCAGTGAAGAAATGAAAACATATTTACTGGCAATCAAACAGTCGTCGGGCGAGGTGGCCGGCTTCTCAGCTGAGACAAACGTTTTTTTATTAGTGTTTCAGCCTTGCTCTCACAGGTGTACAATACTGTCACACAACAATAGGGGTCGCGAACTCAATTGATAGGAATTGAACTTCCTGGAAAAGTAGCAAACCGGCCTGTCTGCACCATCACTCTCCTACAGCAAAACAGCACCTGCGCCCACCTGACAGGAATCCACCTGGATCTTAAAAGGCTCATTTAGCCACAGTGAAGCAAGGACAGGGGCAGAACACAGGAGAGATTTCACGTTCTCAAATGCACTTTGGCAATGAGGGGACCACACAAACTTTGTCTTGCCTTTTAAAAGACTTATCAGGGGTGCAGCTACTGTAGAAAAGTTTTTTCAAAAACTGCAGTAGTAACCTTCCAAACAGTTGTCTTATTGGCAAACTATCTCCAACGTTGATGTCATGTTCTATTAGGTGTATGCGTGTCTGCGTATCACCAAACAAAACTGGAAAACCCCCAATTAATTCAACCAATTCCATAGCCTGAGACTGTGTTAACAAATTGCCCAAGATAAGCAGCGTCTCAGAGTTCTTGAGCCTACCACAAACAACTCATCGTCAGGCACACCCAACTTAAAACCAGTGTGTTTGCTTATAAACCTGCAAGCAGGCAACAGCAGAAGATCACATGGATGTGCCCCTGAGACAATTGCCTGAAGAAAAGTGACACTAACCACGTCGTCAAAACACTCCAAAAAAACAAACTTACGCATCCCAAAGGGGAAACGCCACACAACCCAAGAGGGGAAACTCCAAACCAGCGCACCGGGGCGGCAACACTTACCTTCTCTTCGGACCACAATCAACCAATTTCCACAAAGAGCAAGAAAGACACTTCCACAAACATTAACACATGGTGCATCTCCCAGGATCCATGTGCCAACCGAAAAAAAAAGAATTACGGACAGCCTCTAATGTGCACCAGGGCCCAATCACCTGATCAGTGCGCCATGTGCCACACAAAACATGTAACAGTTCCATGATCAAACAAACATATCAGAAAGTAAGTTTACTTAACTATAGATGAACCCCCACTTTGTCACAGCCTGGCTCTCACAGCCATGACAAGGAGGGAGACACACCAGTGTTAATGTTAAACAAGAATATTTACTGGAGAAGCAGGAAAATTATAATTCCTAACAAACGTGTGACAATCAGTAAGTCAGTGTGAAGTGCATGTTGTGTGAGTGGGCATGGGTGTAAGTGTTGCAAGGTGCATAAAATAAACTAAAGGATAACTGAGGACCTAAGGCAGCTCCCATCACCACCAGAGATGCTTACAAAGAGAGGGAGAGAGAGAGACATGAGTGACAGGGAGTGCCTTTTATAGGCTGGTGAACACTGGACCCAGGTGTCACCATGAAGCACTGATGACCAGAGGTGAACAATGCTGTCACACAACAAATGGGGTCGCCACATTAGTGATTGGATGATGGATTGAAACAATGCAAGTTCAGCATGTTTGTGACGTATAACAGGATGTCATCAGCATATGAACAGATTTCAATGACTGATGCTAAAAAGGCGTCTGAGTGTGTGAACATCAGCAGCTGTCAGAAGCTGTCATGTGACTAGTGATTTCATGAAAAATGTAAAGATTAAATAAAACATTAATGTCTAACAAACTGTATACATTTATTTTTAAAGATTCAAAGTATAAACTTTGTTCAGTAAGAATTCAGTGATCGTATGTGTGTGTGTGTGAAAAACCTAAACTGCTTATTTACCTTGCTACCACTCGAGCATCAGGGATTCCAGCTCGTTTTACAGGCAGAGGATCAAACTCTGACTTCACTCTAACCATCAGTGGAGTCCAGGCTGAAGATGCAGCAGTTTACTACTGTCAGAGTTATCACTATATCAACAGTCAGCATCTGTTCACACAGTGAAAAAGTGTCGTACAAAAACCTCCCTCAGTCACTGAACAGAAACTGAAGTGACTGCTGCAGCTGTTTACTGCTACACACACACACACACACTCCCAGTAGTATATTTGGGTAAGGTCTATGGGGATAATTCACTCTTTCTCATGATCAATTTTACATATATTGATTCAAATATATTTACAAATGTTAATTACACATGTGTAGTTCATTTCTACATCACTCTGAAACACTTTGCTTTCAGTCTTTGGGAAATCCATCAGCACCAGGTATCATTTATGACACATCATCATCAAATCAGCCTGTGTGCTGATGACTTCCTATTATACATCACAAATCCTCATCTTCCCATCTTGAAGTTACTAATAAGATCAGAAGTTCAATTAGGATTTCCGGCTTCTCCCTTATATTTTTAATGTGGCAAAAAACCTTTGCACATTCACCTTTACTTCTCTTGGAGTTCACATTTTAATAAACTGAGATTACATTATTAACCCCTCCCCCATCTGTGCTCAGTGCCTTCATTAAACAGCAGCTGTAAAAAGCACAGAAACTGCAGCCCCAACAGAAAGACAGGCCTTTTAGCAAGATGCTGCCTTCTTCAGCACCTGTGGGTGATGCTGGTGGTGGTGGGCAGAGTGAAGATTATGAGGAGAGGAGAGAGATGAATGGTGAGAGTGGAGGGAGAGTAGAACTTGCAGTAAGCAGATGATAACAATGGGCTGACTGCCTGGGTCAACAATATGTATTGAGAGAAGATAATGCATCAGCCTATACGCTACCCTGGAGTCCAGTCCCATTAAGATCCACTTAATGATATTGAGCAACCTGGTAGTGGTGAACAACTACCTGGTGTCTTGCAAAGTTATTGTTGAAAACAATTAAATAAAACTAATTCTGCTTTGTCTGTACATTCAGTTTGGCTGGTTTGCTACTGTTATGAAAGCAGGTGTAGTTTGCTATCTAGTTATTTACAACATCAGTCTTATAATGTAAAGGAATCACAGTAGCTATTGTGCATCACTGGCTAAGAAATTAATGATGAATGTGTGGCAGCAGCTAGCAAACTAGCTCACATATGTTTTCACTGCTGAGCTAGAAAATCATAGTTTTAGCTCAGCAGTATATTATTAATTATTTATTAAATATAAAAAGCCAGAGCTAATAGTCTGTCCCAGTCCAGTTCTGCTAGAAAATGTTCTGTTTAATCAGCCTCAAAAAAATTTTTCATAAATTTTATCAGGTTTTTGAGATGCTTCATGGGAAATCTAAGTTAAAATTTCTACCACTGTAGTGACCTCTGTCAGTACTGATGGGAAACATTGTAGTTGAACACATATAGTTCATACAGTGACACTGTGTGTGTTTGCATATGTGTCCTCCCTTCTGCTCCCAGCCGTTAAGAGGTCAGTGTTGATCAGTGGCTGTCCAGGCCTTTCAGAGCCACTGACACGCGGCAGCACAATGATGATGTCTCTGACATCTACTGCTGGTCACCCTGGGGCTCCTTGTTCCAGGGTGAGACTCTCTTCTTGAAAACTTGGCTTCAGGATGCAACCAGGTTCATCACAATGATGTTCTGCTGTGATGGAGAAAGACTGAAACAAGCAGCATTGACCTTCTTCATTTATTCTCCATGTTAAGAAATGATCCTTTTCTGTTTGGATGTTGATATCTTTCTCCAAGCTGGATTTGTCTCAATAACCCTTCTCCTCTTTTTCATGTTTTCCAGGTTCATCAGGAGAAATCATCCTGACTCAGTCTCCTGGATCTCAGTCTGTTGTTTTAGGTCAGACAGTCTCTATCAGATGTAAAGCCAGTTCAACTGTTGACTATGACATGCAGTGGTACCTTCATAAACCTGGAGAAACTACTAAACTTCTGATTCGTGATGATACAATCCGTCACTCTGGAGTTCCAGATCGTTTTAGTGGAAGTAAATCAGGTGGGACTGACTTCACTCTGACCATCAGTGGAGTTCAGGCTGAAGATGCCGGAGTTTATTATTGTCAGCAGAGATGAAGCTTTCCCGTTCACACAGTGATACAACATCGACAAAAACCTCCCTCAGCTGCAGAGGAACTGATCTGACCAACAGCTGCACTGAAACTAAAACACCAGAGTTTGCTGCAACATGTTCTCATATTGTAAGAAATGTTGCCTATAGAAATAATGTATTTATAAAATTTATTCATAAAGATTATGAAGACATTACCTTTTCCAAATGCACAGAGCAACACATTAAACAAACAGGACTTTTTTGACAGTAACAGTTGTAAGTTGTAGTTTTGAGTAAATATTTATATTTTTTTTTTTTTAAACGCACACTGAGTAGATGTCAGTTCAGTTAACAAACCAAACTCACAGTCTTTAAAATGACAGAAATTTGAACTGAAATGAAAAAGTCATGTTGAGAATCAAATCATAAAAATTTGTTATTTCAAATTCTAAATAATCAGAATGTGCAATATATGAATTTTAACTCAAAATGTGTATCAAAGACAAGAAGAGAGATTTCACAAAAGATGATGTTACACTTTTAATGATTTAATTTTACACAATCTATTCATTCTTCATGACGATATTACATCTCAAACAGTCTTTAAAATCATTCATACAATGTATCAACTCTATCAGTAAAACTTTTTGATTATTCAAAGGCATCTACACACTGAATGAAGACTACTATAATATGCACAAAATGATTGTTGTTAACATTTGACAACAGTTTATTCACAGAAATGAGACACAATGTTTGATTCAGAGTTACTGGATAGTCTCTTTATGCAGATGATACCTGACTTTATATATCTGCTCTGAAAATCCAACAAGTTCAGCAGATTTCTGTCCTCAAACAACACATAACAATTACTTTAAGATCTCAGTTTTTGATGGAAGTGAAATGCTGGTAATTAGCCACACACAAAAATTTATGCAGAAATTAACTGAGAGTTATCAATAAGTTGTATTCAAGTCAGTGAGAAAGTATCATAATCACCTGCTGATGTAATAAAAACTACACATGGAGCAGAATTTTTTTTGATGAACAGATCTTTATTTTGTTGGAAACTGTGAAATTACAAACATTAAGAAAACAGCAAACATATCAGAGAGAGAGAGAAGATGAGAGAGAGGAGAGACAGTGTCACAGTAGCAGAGTAAAACCAGTAGCAGAGTCCCAGTGAGTCAGGTCAGGACTGGGAACACTGGCTCTCCTCAGTGTCTCTGAGACCAGAGTCTGGGAGCCCTGGTGGCCTCACAGGTCACAGAGTCCAGCTTCCCCCACTGGTCTGCAGGGAGCCTCAGGGTGCTGCTCCAGCTGTAGAGGCCGTCCCTCCCCAGCACCCCGGGGCTCCTGCTCTCCTCCCAGCTGCTGCTGATCTGCTGCCCCCCACCTTCCAGGCCAGACTCCAGTCTGAGGGGAAGCCCTTGTTGGCCAGGCACATGAGTGTGACCTCCGTCTGATGGAGCTCCTCTTGGGAGGGGGGCAGCACGTCAGGGTGGACGGGTATCACCTAGGAGACAGCAATCAGCTTAGAGGACAGGGAGCACACAGCTGTCAAACAGCAGACACTTGGACACCTTTACTGTGTGAGAGTTGATTTTCTCCTTTAAGGAGTTTCTGTCAGATGGTTTTTCTGCTCCACCAGTCACATCACTCACACATTGTTTCACTTCCCTTTAAGAAGCTCTCATGCACATCAGCACAGAGACAATCATCAGACACTTTGACCTGAAATACATCAAACTACACTGGAAACACAAGAAGCTGATTTACATTTATAATTACATTTTACTGTAGTCTATATTACACAATTTAATGAGAATATTTCATTTATATGAACACCATTATGTGAAAATATTATCAAGAGGAAAACAGTTTAAATCAGATCTACTGTTAAAAAAAATCCACATAATAAAAAAAACAGACATTTTTAAAACAGACACTGAAATTAAAGAAATAACTCTTAAATTCAGAAAAAACTGAATAATAAAAAAAAAAAATGTCTCATATTTCTAAAAGTATTAACTTTAAAGAGGACTGCAGGATTGTTGCTGTTTAATCTTTGCTGCAGCTCAAATTGTTCACGTTCACAAATTAAGTGGAACATGTAAAGAAAAATTCAGTGAATCTGCTTCAAGTTCACTTCACGTTAAAGAGGAGAAATGAACAATAAAACAGAGATTTTAAAATGTTTAATCGGCCTGATGGAAATTATATCTCCTACAGATGTTCAGACACAGAGATTAGAACCTGAACTCATCAGACAATATTTAATATATTGATCAGAAAATTACTTCCAACATCCAGTCTGGTTCCTCCACCAAAAGTCCACCACAGTGATACAAACTCATTGAGCCGTCGTACAAAAACCTCTCACTGTGCAGGAGACACGGCTCTCTGACTTTTGACAAAATAAACTACGAAACCCTCAATGCTGTCTCATACATTTAACATATTAGAATATAGATTCCATGACCTATCATTTTTATCATTTACTAGTTTTTACAATTTCTACTGTTAAAACAAACTTTGTCACAAGGTGCGAAAGATTTCTTTTAAAACTTTACATGAACATGGAAAGGTAACTTTTTTTCTTTGGTTTGCTTAATGAATAGAAATTAAAAAGAAAAACAGCTCCTGAAATAAAACTGTTAATAAAAATTTGACTTACTTCCAACATCCAGTCTGGTTCCTCCACCAAAAGTGTACCACAGTGATACAAACTCATTGAGCCGTCGTACAAAAACCTCTCACTGTTACAGAGAACACGGCTACTCTGACTTGAAACAAACCAAAACTTCACCAAAATGAGTCGTTGTCATATTTGAACCACTTGATGTTGAGAAATGACGATAGCCACAAAATCCCAGAATGTATATTTTTCTATATATAGATTTAATATTGATATAAAAGTATTTGACTCTGCTGCTGCTTCACCTACATGTCTCACTCATTTAAGAACTTCACGCACTTGTGCATAACTAATTTGAATGAAGGTGAGAAACGATAGTAGGTTTGAGTGGTAGTGGTTTAAATGACAAGAAGCAAGAAAGCGTCTCTCAGATTAGTAGTACTCTCATAATACCTATGAATTCGCTCTCGTCTCAAAGCTAATCTACTAATACGTCTTCTTGACAAAAGGCTTTGGTTCATAGTTTGAAATACATCATTATCAACTTTCAATCAAAGCACAAGGTCGTATTATGTATACAGATAAACTGCATCCGATTAAAAATGATTGCTAAAGGAGTTTCAAAGTGATCCACCAGCGAAGCCACAGATAGCTGACAATAAAAAACGTCAACATTACCTCAGAAAGTTATCAGGCACAGTCCTGCATTATTAAACTATTGTTACAGATCAGATGCTGTTAGGAGGAGCAGATTACAGTTGCACGAGGTGGTATGAAAACTTCCCTGTATTTTGGGAAGAGATGTCATTTAAAGGGACAGTATTTCAACATATATGAGAAATACACATATTTGGGTCCTTTCTTTATGTAATCTGCAATTATTTTTCTACGTTTTTTTTTGTTTTTGTCCATCCCCCCAAGAGTATTGGGACACTGATGAACATTTACTAGCTAAAGCATTCAAGACTCAGATAGACACAGGAAAGGCTTTCTTTAAGTTTACAAAAAAAAAAAAAAAAAAAAAAAACACAACACATACCACCACCCCCCCTAAGCCTCAATGATTAACAAGGTTCAGGTCATTGTTTTAATTGGTCAAAAGAAATGTAAAAATGACTTTAGGAGGAATTACTTGCTGTGACTATTTTTCGGTGACCTGGCTGCAATGAATTTCTCGAGTCTTGTCATCAGTGATGTTACCAGGTCTGGTAGCAGTAACCGTTGCTCTTACCAGAGACGGTTAAACAACTGTGCTCATCAAGAGAAAACAGTGGTTGACTACTTGATTTTTTATTTAATTTTACATCTTCTGTGTGTTTGGATCTTCATCTAATCTCACTCTCAGAAAAAGAGCGTATTTCCCAAAATACCATTTGGCACAAGGCCAAGCCATACTGTTGCCCCAGGATAAATTTCAGAGGAAAAGTCACAGAATGTCGATTCATCGCTGTCTCTGTGTTGCAAAGTTAGTCATGTAAATTTGTCTGTATTTTTTCTGTTTACTTTCAAGTTGTTTGATATCATATGATTCAGCTTTATTCTGACTTTAGCTGTTTATCTATTCTGCTCTATTGATGGAGCGGCTTGCCTCATATTTTCCCTTTGTTAGAATCAAGTTTTAGATGCTTTTTTCCCCCAGTTAAATCTGGTTAAGAGTTTGGGGGATCAGTATTGGAGATTTTAACCATGCGTTAGCTATTTGAAGGACCCCCACCCTGCTAAAGCTCATGATGATAAAATCTCGCTCTGGTCTTATGTGCCTGTTCAATCCCTTTCACTAGTCAGTTAAAGTAATTTTCAGTGCACTTTCATTTTTTGGTCTCTGGAAACCGAGAATCCTAAAATGCCTCATTTTTTTTTAAACTTTGGTAATGGCCCGAAATCAAAGGAGGAGCTTCCCAATTTGCATGAAATGGGTCCCGTTTTTCAAACACCAGATGTGTTGAGTGAATTACACAGACTAAAGGGTGTTAAGGTTACAAGTAGATTAGCAGTTTACAATGGTAATTCCCTGACTATTGCACCTCCAGTTTTAAATGTGTGTGTATAATTCACACAGTACAGTGTCCAGAACAAAGACAATCAAATGTGCCCTTAGCTGTATTAGTGGGTTAGGGCACACTGTGTTGTGTTTTATTTGGGAAGGAAAGGGGTTTTCTCCAGTTGACTCACAGGTTAAAATAGCCAGGCCTGTGTTATTGTACATTGTTCAGTATTTCATTAACAGTGTTCACTCTCTTGAGATTTGATCTGACATCATGCTTTGTGTCTGCGTGACTCACTTTGCCAAAAGGGAAGGAAAGGAAGGTGTGTCTAGACAAAGGGGACACTCATAAGTTTAGATGCCTGGGCAGTGTCTGTAAAACGAAGAGATGGCTGCAATTCGGTCAATGTATGTGGCCAGAGCCTCCTACTGCTCATGAAGAGCACAACAAGACTCAGCCTGACACTGTCTAGTCCAATAAACTCCAGACCATTGCAATACCCTGTTAGTACTCTTAAATACACCAATAATAAAATAAAGCAACGACACATCATCAGCCGAAAAAAAAACAAGCATCATACTAAACAAGAAATAAAATTCAAATTTTGCACATTCTGATTATTTAGAATTTGAAAATAACACTTTTATCATTATCAGATTCTCTACATGACTTTTTCATTTCAGTTTAAATTTCTGTCATTTTAAACTGTGACTTTGGTGTTAACATTAACTGACATCACATCTACTCAGTGCGTTTGGCAGTATAACAAAAAAATTTACGTTTACTTGTCAAGTGTTACTGTCAAAAAGTGCTGTTTGTTTAGTGTGTTGTTCTTTGTATTTGGAAAAGGTAATGTCTTCCTAATCTTTATGAATAAATTTAATAAATACATTATTTCTATAGGCAATATTTCTTACAAGATGAGAATATGTTGCAGTCAAACTCTAGTGTTTTAGTTTCTCTGCAGCTGTTGAGTCAGATCACTTCCTCTGCAGCTGAGGGAGGTTTTTGTACGACGCTGTATCACTGTGTGAATGGGAAGCTCTCACTCTGCTGACAATAATAAACTCCTGCATCTTCAGCCTGAACTCCACTGATGGTCAGAGTGAAGTCAGTCCCACCTGATTTACTTCCACTGAAACGATCTGGAACTCCAGAGTAACGGTTTGTATCATCATAAATCAAGAGTTTAGTAGTTTCTCCAGGTTTGTGAAGGTACCACTGCATATCATAGTCAACAGCTGAACTGGCTTTACATCTGATAGAGACTGTCTGACCTAAAACAACAGACTGAGATCCAGGAGACTGAGTCAGGATGATTTCTCCTGATGAACCTGGAAAACATGAAAAAGAGGAGAAGGGTTATTGAAACAAATCCAGCTTGGAGAAAGAAGATCAACAACCAAAAAGAAGAGGATCATTTCTTTAACATGGAGAATAGATGAAGAAGGTCAATGCTGCTTGTTTCAGTCTTTCTCCATCACAGCAGAACATCATTGTGGTGAACCTGGCTGCATCCTGAAGCCAAGTTTTCAGAAGAGAGTCTCACCTTGAACAAGGAGCCCCAGGGTGACCAGCAGTAGCATCAGAGACATCATCATTGTGCTGCCGGTGTGTCAGTGGCTCTGAAAGGCCTGGACAGCCACTGCTCAACACTGGCCTCTTAACAGCTGAGAGCAGAGAGGGAGGACACATATGCAAACACACAGAGTCAGTGAACTGTAGCTGTCCTCAACATATCATCATGTTTCCCATCAGCACTGAGAGAGGTCAATATTAAAATCATGAAATAAAGGAATATGAATGGTAAAAATGTAGGGTAAAAAAACCTTGATTTAATTTCCATTACATTGCAGCTCAAAAGATGTGAATTCTGTGGCATGAGAATTTTGGGGCTTATTACACAATAATTTTCACTGTGCTAAGGTTGTTTTAGAGCATTTCACATGAAATGAGTTGGGAAAGTTGGGAATAAGGAATCTGTTAAAATTAGAAACTTCAACTGAAAGAATTTGTGATGTAAAACAGGATTTCATCGTCTACAAGCTGATTTTAAGAGCTGATACCTGAGATGCTGATGGATTTGAAATCAGTTAAGGTTTCAGTTGTGAATCAATCATCAGAGGAGTAAAACAACGTCCATTTCTAGTGATTTTTCTCATTTGATTAGTATGAAAATATACAGCTCCATTTTTCTTACAGACACAGATCGATACAATGTTAATGTCCAAAAACTGCACACACACACATCTTTCTATGGCTGTGAGGACACATTTTGTTTTGAGACCTTCATTGTGAGGACACTTTGATCTTGTAAGGGCATTTTGCCCAATTCACACAAATTCAATGTTATTTTTGTGGGTTCAGACTTGGTTGTAGGGTTAGAGTTTGAATTAGGTTTGGTTTAGGCATTTGTTTGTGAAGGTTAAGGTTAGGGTAAGGGGCTTGGGAATGTGTGGCCTCGTTTTACCACATTCTACTTTACTTGTGTATGTGTGTGTGTGTACTCAGTGAACTGTATCATTCTCTGCAGCAGCTTCCAGCTGAAGCAGTCTGTTCAGTTTCTGTTCAGTGACTGAGGGAGGTTTTTGTACGACACTTTTTCACTGTGTGAACACCCCCTGACTGTTGATAGCATGATAAAAGATCAAAGTCTTAGGATTTGTGTGTCTTCTGTTGTGATGAAGGACAGCTGTCAGTCATCCAGTCTTCAACTGTCAGGACTATAAACTCTCCCAGAGCACTGGAGCATGGTGCTGCTGATGCAAAGTGGCTCTCTATGGAAATTTATTTTTTCATGCAGTTTATATGTTTGAGTAACTTTTATTCTGAGTGTCTTTTCTCATATTTTAATGAACT
Organism: Trachinotus ovatus; assembly: GCA_037074605.1. Lineage (NCBI taxonomy): Eukaryota > Metazoa > Chordata > Actinopteri > Carangiformes > Carangidae > Trachinotus > Trachinotus ovatus. Next base: position 27,531,550 of record CM073643.1, on the reverse strand, counting down.
GCTGTAAAAGGTTGATTTTTCTTTTGCTGAATTGATTAATATTGAATATTGACAAACCTAAAATTGTTGTACTGTGTTTTTGTTAGTTCTTAAACCACCTGACAAGATATTACAGAGAGCCATGTCTGTAACCCTAGAGAGTTACTGAGGGTGTCTGTATATTCAGAATGTTGTAGAAATGTTATCTGTTTGTTACTAAGTTCTGTAGAAATGTTATGTTTATTTTTAAAAGTTAATAAGTGAAATTTATTTGACGCTAATAAAACTAAGAGCAGGTAAATGATGTTTCTGATAGTCCGTGAAGTAAACAGAGTGTGAGCTCCGCCCCCTTGTGTTTGCTGCCAGGCAGCTACGGAGAGCAGAGAGGGACAAAAAGGAGAAACTCCGCTNGCTGTTATCACAAATATAGTCACAATAATCACAGACAACGATGAGTTAATTATAACAGGAAGTGGCTCTCTATGGAAATGCTCTGACTTGTTATTTGTTACTGACACAGTATCACATGTACAATGATTTATGTGAAGGGAACAATGATACATAATGTTTTTAATGAAAATGTGATCCAATAAACACTAAACTGAAAAGACAGGTGTGTGTAATGGACATTTATATTTACTGCATTTTAAAATTAAGTTACAATATCTAGAAAATAAAAAAAAACATTGTTTGTGACAGAACAATCAGATTTTTCACATTATCTTTTCACTTTTTTAATAAAATATAAACGACAAATAAACAATCATTGATATGTTTCACTGAGACAAACTCTACCTCTGTAGATTTAATAGATCTACTCTGATTATTTCAGACAGCAACATATGACACCAGTCATTGTTTTATTCATAAACATAATATAATCATTGATGAATTGGTCTTCATTGATTGTAAATGTCATCAAGTTCTTTGGTGAATGTATCTGCTGAAAATTAAATAAACTTGGTCTTAAAATCTCAGATCACTTGATGCTGATGATGTCCCACTTTTTATTTCTAATCTTCAGAATTGGTTTTCAAACCTTTTCACATTCATTACAGATTAAAGTCTAAGTATATATAAGTAAAAACAACACACAAATGAGCAATTACATGTTTCTAATTATTATTCTGAAAACTTTACTCATCCACTATTGAACAAAATCATCAGAGTGATCAGGTCCCTGTTAGAGTCAGCCCAAACGCACCAAATGTTTATCAAGAAAAACAATTTTTTTTTTTGATTAATATAAATAATTCATAATGAAAGTGTTACCCTAATGGTGGAAGGGCAGCAGTAATAATAAATCGTGAATAAGAAACTGATTGTAGTAAAGACGGGGAAAGTTTTGCATCTTTTTCTCAGACAAGAGGAAAACGATTCCAACTTTACAAACGATCTTTTATTTGATTTAACCCTTTTAGCACCATAATAAAAGATATATTTATTAAAACACCTAATCTTTTTTGTCTATTTTTGTCAATAATTGTGTCAGAAAATGCCCTATGTGTAAATAATTTACACCCTTTTTCCAGGAGAAGTAGAACTTTCAAAAGTATTTATCATACTTATGTAATTAAATACCTAAAACTGTGTGTTATAAGACGAAAAGGACAAAAGCAGAATTGAATTTTCTTCAACTTTCTTCTTATAAATTCTTGAAAAGTGCAGATTGAACATTTCTGAGGTTGCAAAAGTCTAATTCAGGAGGAGTTACGGTAATTTGAAATACACAAGCGCCGCGGTGTCACTGGTGATCCCCATGGTTTTGAAAGGGTTAAACAGAGGAAATACTTCAATTTTAACTTGTTCAATTTATCAACTCAGAAATGTGAATTCCAAACAATGTAAAAGATTTATTGCAGATTTAATGAGGGAGGAGCCAATGTTTAATAAGAAACATGATGGATAGACAAGATACAAATGTGTAGTTAAGTCCAGGTAGTTGTAGGGGTGAGAAGTCCTTTTCTCCTGTTGTTTTGTCAGAGACGAAAGTGAAATTCCTGAATTTTATTCTTGTTTTTCTTTTAGGTAAGTTAGTGGATAAAACTACAAGTTGTTTTGGCAGTGCTCACCCTGACACCTGTTCCTACCATAATTATAAATAAATTAATTCTCTTGACTGCAAATTGTTGTGGCACTGGACAGGAAAAGGGGAAAGTTGATTTTGTATGGTATGCTCATGTTTCCCCTTGACCGGGTACACCATAAGTGAAATGTGTCAGTTTCTGCAGCAGCTTCCAGCTGCAGCAGTCGGTTCAGTTTCTGTTCAGTGACTGAGGGAGGTTTTTGTACGACACTTTTTCACTGTGTGAACAACCACTGACTGTTNTCCCCGGGGTCAGGGGCGCCCCCCTGGCATCGCATATTTGAGAAGGACTGGATCCTCCACAGCTCGGTCCTTGGCTGGGAGCTTGGCGGGTCGTGTCCTGCTCTTCATTCTGGCATATTGACTGTATGAGTTCCTCGGCGGCGCGGGAAGATCACAGATGAGGGACGGTGAACTTTGTTTGTCTTTAATAAAGTCGGCGCTCGTCCTCAGAGAACGTGAAATCAGCTGATTCACGCGATTCGACGGTCATATCCGAAGATTAAAAAAACAAAAACACAACATCACACACTCACAGACACTCACACACATCATGTTCACTGAATGAAAAAATGTTCAAATGTTTGCAGATTGCTCCCTTTCAGCAGCCGAGTCGCTGAGAGAGCTTGGAGGAGCTCTCTACTGTAACTGGTGCACGGGAAAAAGCAACAGCAGAGGGTCGCAGTGCTGCTTTCATCACCTGTTTTTGCTTTTCTTCTGACTCAATGGGGATCCCGCTGAGCAGTGCCCTGGCCTCGTCCAATGCCGATGCTGAGCTTTACTTTTCAAACCTCGATTACACACATAGGTAGTGAATTGGGGGGTTGTGGCTCCGTTGTTCAAACGGTTGACCAACTCTGGCTCAGACATTTGGAGGGACATGTAGGCCTCTCCATTGTTCTTTTTCAGAACCCATGGCTTGAGATTCCAACAACATGAAAAACATAAAGTTCACCTTGGACAGGTATTCAAACAAATTCATCTGATTGAGCTAAAAGTCTTCCATCAGCATCACACTGACAACAAGGTGGAAATAAAATTAGGCTGAAGTATACACAGGATTATGTCCCACAGTGACGTTAGGTATTGATAATGAGAGCAAATAGTCAGGGAGAGTTTAAAAATTTCTCAAGCAAACGTTTTAAAACTCAAAGGCAAAAACAATATAAATAAGAATACACACATCATGATGAATATTCTGATCAAGTGATTGATCCATTGATAAACAGCATCATCAGCGTGATCAAGTCCCAAGTTCCCAGCCCTGACCTGACTCACTGGGACTCTGAGACTGGTTTTACTCTGCCTATGACTCAGTCGCAGACTCACTCTCTCTCTCTCTCTCTCGCGCTGATAATAAAGCACAAATAAAATAAAATTCCCGAAATCATCATTTTTCTTTGCTATCTATTTACAAAGTTATATGCACATGATGAAAATAAATGGTACCCCTCTGCAGAAGAACAGACTTTCATTAAGTTTTCTACTTTCTATCAAACTAATCTGCATAATCCAGAATAAAATCTACAGTCAAGGATTTTGTTTAATATATTTTTTTAAATAATAATAATATGAATCTATATATAGAAAATAGCAAAACATTGACCATCCATCCAACTCTATACCATTTATCTGGACCGGGTTGCAGGGGGGCTGGAGCCAAGCTGTCCCAGCTGACATTGGACGAGGGCGGTGTACAGTCTGGACAGGTCACCAGTCCATTGCAGGGACGACACATAGAGACAAACAACCACACACACACACCTAGGTCAATTAGAGTCACCAACCTCAACCAATGCTCATGTCTTTGGACTGTGAGAGCTGGAGACCTGCAGTGCAACCAACAGAACAGCCCACAGCCCGGGTTCAAACAGAACCTTCTTGTTGTGCCGCACACTGGCAAACCACTGCACCACTGTGCCAACTGAAAAAACATGATTATAATTTTATCTATGCAATTTGTGGTACCACTAATGTGTTACGATATTAGATTAGATTTTACTGTATCATTGTGATGGGTGTTAGTTGAAATATGGCTTTAAAATGTTTCACTTTCTGGTTTTATTTGCGTGGAGTGAGTATGGTTATGTGTTGATGCGAAATTCTTTCGATGTGATTGCTTGAGTGATTATTTTCTAAGTGCATGTTATTTAACTGCGCACGAGGGAATAAATATCAGTTGTGTCTTAAGATTCATCTAATATTTTTTGGGTGTAATATGTTCACAAGCGCGTATGTGGCGATGGCCTGTTTTGTGTTATAGAGAAGCTGCGATGTTTAAATGTCTGTGAAGGTAGTGCATTAAATAACTTACTTTACGTGATGTATTAACTAAAAGTTACTTCATGAAGATTCCTGAGATTTCTTGTCATTGTTTTACGAGGCTGTCAAGTCGTGTCTTTTTAGAGATGGTGCAGCTGTTGGAGTGTTGTTGTAGTGCAGTGCAGCTGTTGAGTCAGACAGTTCTCTCAGCTGAGGGAGGTTTTGTACATGCTTTTCCTGTGTACACACATTTTCGTTATTCAACCAGTGGTAACTCTGACAGTAGTAAATTGCTGCATCTTCAGCCTGGACTCCACTGATAGTCAGAGTGAAGTCAGAGTTTGATCCACTGCCTGTAAAACGAGCTGGAATCCCTGATGCTCGATAGGTAGCAGCATAAATAAGCAGTTTAGGTGTTTCTCCATCTCTCTGTTGGTACCAGGATAAGAGGTGCCCGTTGCTGTTAACATAAACATCCTGACTTCCCTTTACCAATTGTGGGGGGAATGTGACGGAGGCTCCCAGAAGCCAGAGCTCACTGCTCCAGGGCTGCAGTCACTGTGACCCTGTCCTCTGGACTCTAGGAACACAGAGACACAAAATAAAGCGAATTCATGTTTTGTCGGCTTACATTTCAGAGGAATGGATGTTGATAGAGGAGAGGAGTTTGATTCTCTGGACTTTAACTGTGAAGCACCAGCAGAGGAGAGTCCAGATGAGGACGGAGATCAAAGTCATGTTTTTAGAGGAGGATTTGTTGTACTTCTGTTGTGTGAAGGACAGCTGTCAGTTCAGCCAGTCTTCAACTGTCAGGACTATAAACTCTCCCAGAGCACTGGAGCATGATGCTGCTGATGCAAAGTGGCTCTCTATGGAAATGCTCTGACTGACTCCAACAGGGCACCTGATCACTCTGATCCTCCTGTCTCTCAGTGTAATTTTCAGAAAGTTAAATCTTTCTCATATTTCACAATCAAAGAATCAACATCACTGTCACACAAGTGACTATAAAATTTCACTACTTAGCAATTCATGAATTTTTAGAATAAAAAATGACATTATTGCAATAATTTAGCTGATATTTGGTATTTTATATAACTGCAGTCATTCTTCAGTGCGTCACAATATTTATAAAATCTTAACTAAAATCTTCTTCATTAAAACATTCTTCTTTACTGTAAATTAACATTCAGAGTTTCTAGGTTAAGAGATATTTTTTTCAAAAAATCAAATGCTGTAAAACACATTGAATTTTTTTGTTGTTCTTCACATTTTCTGAAAACAATTAACCACATGAGAGCAACGTTTATATCTTTGTCACTGAAATCTGTCATGGTTCAGCGGTGATGCCTTAATCTGAGGTCGACCAACAGATGTAGTCGTCTTCTCTGCCGCAGTCCAGAGGAGGGAAATTAGTTTCATAAAAATTGTTCATGTCTCTCTGCTGCGGTTCAACTTGTAATTAATTCTATTTGAGTGGTTTGATAAATGAGGTGGGATCAAAAATGGGCTTAAAAGATGAGGAAGGTCACGTTTAAATACCTTTAAAGAAAGTCAGTAAAAAAAAACAATATTCATTTTTTTTAAATATGACATACAGTTTGTATCTTACATTTGAATTGTATATATTGACAAAGAGACGGTCAAACAGTTTCATATTTTTTATTTATATTTTAACTGATTTAAGTTCTTTGACTCTACTACATTTTCCACTAATTTATCGAAAAGTGACTACAAGGAGGGACAAATCACTAATCTTCAGTGCAGTAGATTTCAGAGTTGAATTCATGTTTGATGGAATTAAAAAAAGACACTCAGCAAACTTTCTCAGGTTCATCTGTTTAACACTCCTTGAATGTCTTGACCCTCAAACCTGACTGTGTTTGACTCAAACTCAGCATGTAAATCTTGACGTAGAAAATGGCCATAAATATATATGAGATTTATATAATAGTGTGGACTGTTGATTTACAAATATCAATATACTATGGAGGAAAATTTGAACATTGTCTTTGTTGTGTTTCTCTTCTCTGCAGCTTGTTGAGTCCGATCAGTTCCTCTGCAAGCTGAAGGAAGGTTTTTGTGCGATGTTGTATCATGTGGTGAACCGGCGACTGTTACCACTGCTGACAGTAATAAACTCCTGCATCTTCAGTCTGAACTCTATTGATGGTCAGTGTGAAGTCAGTCTGTTGGGCTCTTGCACTAAAACGATCTGAAACTCCAGGCTGACGATTTGTTGTATCATAAATCAGGAGTTTAGGAGCTTCTCCAGGTTTCTGATGTATCAGTTAATGTAATCACTATAAGTCTACTGCATTATACATCTGATAGAGACAGTCTGACCTGGAACACAGACTAGATCCAGGAGACTGAGTCAGGATGATTTCATCCTATGATTCTTGAAAACATTTTATGAAACAAATCCAGATAAATTCATTTGGTTTTGTATAGTTTAATAATTTTAATTTTTTTTTGTGTGTTTTGTTATGTGAAGTAAAGGCTGTAATAACCAAATGAGACACTTATTCTGGTAAGAAAGACAGAGTTGTTTCACAAAGTCATCGTATGGAAAAAACTGATTGTGGACCCTTTTTTCACAAGCGAGCCTGCTTTAACTTATCTGATTCATGGAAGGAGGACAGGTCACAGTGACTCAGCCTGGAGCAGTGAGCTCTGCTCTGGGAGCCTCCATCAGTATCACATGTAGAACCAGTCAGAACGTTTATGGCTCAAACCATGTAGCCTGGTACCAACAGAACGCTTATTAAAAAGTGAGGATTAGCTGGAAAAAACTGCTTCAACAGCTCTCTTGTTTATGGAACAAAATAGAGTCAAGTCTGATTCTTCATTGAGTGGGTTAAAGCCCTACAATTATCAGTTTGAAAAAACTCTTAGTCCTGACTGATATCAGTGCACTGTCTGTGATGTTGAATTTCAGTATTTGCTGTAATTTTGATCCAGTGTGTGGATCTTGTTTGTTCAAAGTACTGATGAAGAGAGATGTATGTTGTGTGTGTTTCCTTTATGATGCCTTCCAATCTGCTGAACGACTATCCAGCTAATTCAGCTGTTCTCCTCCACCCTCAAACCAACACTGCCAGTCATTATTCTGTTCAAACCAAACAGAAGCTACGACATTTCTCTCTCTGTCATGTAACTTACACAGTGCCTGGTTTCTACTATGAAGGTAAAGTCTTTATACCTGTGACAAGTATAGTAGAAAACACAAGAATGTTTTTTAATACCTCTCTTATTTGTTTCAGTACTTGAAGCGATCTGTAGTGGACATACCCTGGCATCAGCCACAATCCATAAAAGAAAGTTCATAGGAAGGACATGCAGAGTTATGGACACAAAATTGACACTCTCTCACTCTTCTCACCATCAAAGTCATTGATAAGAAACAGAGACAAAGGACCCTCTTCACAAACAGGCCACTTTTAGCAGGTCACCAAGATACATACGCCCAACCATGAGTCAAACGTCATATCCAGAGAATCAAAAAAATGGCCACAAGATTGGAGTACACAACCAGATTCTCCAGTCTCTGCCTCGCATGAATACACACATCACACACAGACACACCCACACACGCACACACAGATCGATCCACAAAAACTAAGGTTTACTGCTCTTCCCCTGTCCCTCTCTAGATAACAGAACCATTAACTAGGCTACAAGCCACATTCCAATCCGGATTGGAAACATCATTTGTCATGTGACTTTTCAGCTGGGTTGAGAGAAAATGGCTTTTTTGATGCACTGGACACGTGAAACACTGACACAGCAATGAGGTTAAACGCATTAGTGATATCTCACAGCTATTCAATTTATCCAAAAAAATTTTTTTCAAATACAAATAAATTATATGACCCTGTGACCTGATCCAGAAATCACTGATTCACTGTGGGTTTCATGGATCAGCTGTTACTATTAAGACGTCGGCAGTGAGACAGCAAACATGTCTCACTTTAATAATAAAACACACAGAAAATAAAACTACATGTGATAAAGCATATTTACTGTTATGAAAATTGAAAACTACTAGAAGCCAAACAGCACATTACAAATATGAAGCTCCATTAGAAAGAAACACAGACCTTGAGTGCAGAGTGACGTGCAGAGTTATCTGGATTCTCTTTATGCTGATGATACCCTGACTTTATATTTCTGCTCTGGAAAATCCAACAAGGACTCAGCAGATTTCTGTCCTCAAACAACAAATCACTTAATGAGCTCTGTGATAAATATAGTGACATTTTGATAAAACCACATATTAGCCGACACTACACAAACATTTGCTGTAGAGGTTTAACCAAGAGAGGGATCAATGAAGTTGTATTTCATGTCACTGAGAAATATCATTCATCATATGATCATCATATGGTATATGTTGTTATAAAACCTACAGATAAAAGCAGAATTTATTTGATGACAGATCTTTATTTTGTGAACATAGTGGAAATTACAAAAAGAGAAACATTAGCAAACATAGAAGACCAGAGAGAGAAGAATGGGAAAAAACGAGAGAGAGAGACAGTCTCACAGTGAGCAGAGTAAAACCAGGAGCAGAGTCCCAGTGAGTCAGGTCAGGACTGGGAACACTGGTCTCTCCTCAGCGTCTCTGAGACCAGAGTCTGGGAGCCCTGGGTGGCCTCACAGGTCACAGAGTCCAGCTTCCCCACTGGTCTGCAGGGAGCCTCAGGTGTGCTGCTCCAGCTGCAGTGGCCAGCTGAGTGTAACCTTCCCCTGCTGCAGCTCTTCGCTGAGAGGGGGGCAGCACATGTCAGGGTGGGGGCAACCTTGACAACCACATTGCAGAGAGAAGATTGAAAAGTTTTCCTTGGACTGCAGCAGAGGAGACGACTCCTTCTGTGGTGTCATTTCTCACTTCCTCTTGAGCTCAGTAACCAGGCAACAACCAGTATCACTGCTGAACCATGACAACAGACAGTTTCAGTACTAAAGATAAAAAGTTTAAGGTTCCTCTAATGTGTCAGTGTTTCATACTGTAAAATACTAATTTAGGAGTTTTAAATAAAAAAATAAACACAACTATATATTAGCAAATGTGAAAAATGTAAGTTTTTAAACATATTTTTACACGAGTCTTGAAAATTTCTTATCTAACAGAAAACGGACTGAGATAGGACAATGATTTTCATTCAAAATGGAAATTTCGTTTAAATACAGATTTACCATTAAAACTCATCAAAAAAATCCACTCAATACTGAATGCTGTTTTCTAAGTTAAATTTCTTTTCTTCTCAATATAATAAAGATATAAAAAACTGTATTGAAATAAAACGGAACATTTTATTAATACAGATAATAAATAAAACTCTATAATTTGCAAAGCAATTAAATTGAAAACTAATTTTCGTTGAAATGTCAACAGTGACAGTGATGTTGATTGTTTGGTTGTGAAATTTGCAAGATTTTTATGAACTCTGATATTCTGGCCACGATCACATAGAAATGAGCATTTAGCACATTCATCATCAATGCTCCAATAAGGTGACCCACGATAAACAGCATGATCAGAGTGCATCGCCTGGTTGAGTCGTCAGAGCATTTCCCATAGAGACTCATCTTTTGCATCGCACTCACCATGCCTCCAGTGGTCTGCGAGAGCTTATAGTCCTGACGTTGAAGACTGGAATGACTGAAGCTGGTACCCTTCATCACAACAGGACACAAAATCTCCTCATCAAAAACATGACTTTGAATCTCCGTCCTCATCTGAACTCTGCTGCTCTGCTTCACAAGGTTAAGTCCAGAGAATCAAACTCCTCTACTCTATCAACATCCGTCCTCTGAAATGAAGCCTACAAAACCATGACCTGCTTTATGTTTGTGTCTCTGGTGTCCTCAGAGTCCAGAGGACAGGTCACAGTGACTCAGTGGGAGCAGTTGAGCTCTGCCTGGGAGCCTCCGTCACCATCACAATGTAGGAACAGTCGAACGTTTATTGCGTCAACGCGTTTAGCCTGGTACCAACAGAGAGATGTATGAAAAAGCCTAAACTGCTTATTTATGCTGCTACCTATCGAGCATCAGGGATTCCAGCTCGTTTTACAGGCAGAGGATCAAACTCTGACGTTCACTCTGACCATTGCATGGAGTCCAGGCTGAAGATGCAGCGTTTACTCTGTCAGAGTTTGTTCATGTTATCAACAGTCAGGGGTGTTTCACACAGTGAAAAAGCGTCGTACAAAAACCTCCTCAGTCAACTGAACAGAAACTGAAGGACTGATACAGTTCACTGAGGACACACACACACACAACACACCACACACAAGACACACACTGAAGTTAGAGGACTTCACTAAAGCAGTCCCAAGTTCCAGGTCCCAGCACAGACCCTCACAGACCAGGTGTGATCCGCCCCACATCCAGGTCTCTGTGATCACATGATGACAATAACATTACACAGGTTGTCATCAGCCTTCTAACCTGACTGAACATGTTGACATCATAGTCTCATTTCGCTCGTTGTTGAAATGTGATGTCAGTCATGTTAGCATGATGTTATTAAGAACAAAATCCATTGAATCCACCAGGATGGAACAACATCTAAAAGTCTTGGTGTCTGTGTAACCAAAACCTGAATTAGACCTTTAGACTTTGCTGTAGAGCCCCACTGCTGTCTGTTTAATTGTAAAAAAACAAGCATTTTTTATGCACCTGTTTTAGTTTGAAATAGCTTCTGATTTCAGTAAAATAATGGAGCTGTAGTTTATTTAGAAACAGCTCCATAGACTAATAACAGCAAAGATATTCATGGTACCTGGTTGAGGTGAGTGTCCACACCACACAGTTCTTCACTTTCCCCATTTAGATCCTGTGTCATGCTGTCAGTTTATGTTGTCCACCCTGAAGAAAGCCTCTAACACCCTGAGCCTCAGCTGCTGAGAAGTCCAGGTGGTCCTCACTACAAAGTTCCTCCTGGTCTCTCTTGAGAGGGACGGATGTTAGAGAGAGTTTGATTCTCTGGACTTTACCTGTGAAGTCAACACGCTCTCACCGCAAACTCGTCACAGTCACTTGGTCAGGATCCTCCTGGTTACTTTTGAACTCTTTGCATCATTTTTAATATGCAGTTTATTGATAACAAATACAAGACTGTGCGTTTGTTGAAAAGTTGATGCATGAAATCAAACAGACAAAGCCTTTTGTCAAGACGTTATGAGCGCTAGGACAACCATCATGGGTGTTTGAAGTCACCACTGAACTGTTCTGTATTAAAACCACACCACAACGTTTCTTCCAACATGCTAACCAGTGCTGTGAGTTTCTATAATGAATTTAGTAATGTGTATCTGTTTTTATTTCATGTTCAACAATGAAGCTAGAAGGGTTCGCTGACCAAACTGTCCATATGTGATGAGCTGGGAGTGAGAACATGTAGGTGAAGCAGCAGCAGAGTCAAAGTACTTTTTATTCAATATTATCTATAATAGAAAATAACAGTCTGGGATTGTTGGCAGCTATTGTCATTTCTCACATCAGTCTGTTGGAAATATCACAAACATGACTCATTTGTGGTGAGTTTGTTTGTTTTCAAAGTACAGAGAGTCGTGTCTCTGTACAGTGAGAGGTTTTTGTACAACGGCTCAATGAGTTTGTATCACTGTGGTACACGTTTGGTGGAGGAACCAGACTGGATGTAGGAAGTAAGTTAATGTTTTTAACATTTTATTTTATAGGACTTGTTTTCAATTTTAATTTACTTATTTAACTGAAGTTACCTTTCCATGTCAATTTAAAGTTTTTAAAAGAAAACTTTCTCAACTTGAGACAAAGTTTGTTTTAACAGTAGAAATTTAAAAACTCATATAATGAAAATTAAACACTGAGGCAAGAGAAAAATACCTCATTTACTAAATATAACAGTAAAGCAGCGTCTTGAGGGTTTGTAGATTTAGTTTGTTTCAAAGTCAGAGAGCCGTGTCTCTGTACAGTGAGAGGTTTTTGTACGACGGCTCAATGAGTTTGTATCACTGTGGTTGACTTTTGGTGGAGGAACCAGACTGGATGTTTGGAAGTAAGTTTAATTTTTGAATATTTCATTATGTAACAAAGAATATTTTATGTTCACTTGTTACATTTTTATTTAGAAACTAAAATATTGATTTTACATCGTCGTTACATTTTTGCCTGAAAGTTTTCTGCTTCAATATCAGAAACTAAAGTTTTATGTAAAAACTGTAAATGATAAAACATGATCAGTGTCTGGTTATAATATAAATATGTATAAATGTTTAGATGACAGGAATTGAGGATTGTAGTTTAATTTTAGTCAAACAAAGTCAGAGAGCCGTGTCTCTGTACAGTGAGAGGTTTTTCTACGACGGCTCAATTAGTTTGTATCACTGTGGTGGACTTTTGGTGGAGGAACCAGACTGGATGTTGGAAGTAAGTTTCTGATCAAATATTAAATATTGTCTGATGAGTTCAGGTTCTAATCTCTGTGTCTGAACATCTGTAGGAGATATAACTTTCCATGAGGCCGATCTAAACCACTTTAAAATCTCTGTGTTATTGTTCATTTTCTCCTCTCAACTGTGAAGCTGAACTTGAAGCAGATTCACTGAATTTTTCTTGACATGTTGCAGTTAATTTGTGAACATGTGAACAATTTGAGCTGCAGCAAAGATTAAACAGCAACAATCCTGCAGTCCTCTTTAAAGTTTAAACTGGTTAGAAATTGAGCTAAAATAATATAGAACTGAAATTTTCTGAATTTAATAGTTACTTTATGGTAATAATTTTTTTTTTATCTGTGGTCAAATTTTTAAATATGGCTGTCAGTTATTATGTGATATTTGGGCTTATCACTAGATCTGATTTAACTGTTTGCTCTTGATAGTTTTATCAGTAAATGTTTTTCACTATAAATGAATCAGGACTTTGAAGAAATTCATGAAAAACTGAAAATGTTTCCAAACAGTATTTTATTCTTTCCATAAATTGTGTATATAAACTACAGTAAAATGTAATTATTAAATGTAAACAGCTTCTTGTGTTTCCAGTGTAGTTGTGATGTGTTTCAGGTCAAAGTGTCTGGTGATTGTCTCTGTGCTGATGTGCATGAGAGGCTTCTTAAAGGGAAGTGAAACATGTGTGAGTGAGTGATGGTGGAGCAGAAAAACCATCTGACAGAAACTCCTTAAAGGAGAAAATCAACTCTCACACAGTAAAGGTGTCCAAGTGTCTGCTGTTTGATTGCAGCTGTGTGCTCCCTGTCCTCTAAGCTGATTGGTGTCTCCTAGGTGATACTCGTCCCACCCTGACGGTGCTGCCCCCTTCCCAAGAGGAGCTCCATCAGACGGAGGTCACACTCATGTGCCCAGCCAACAAGGGCTTCCCCTCAGACTGGAGTCTGGCCTGGAAGGTGGGGGGCAGCAGGAGCAGCAGCAGCTGGAGGAGAGCAGGAGCCCCGGGGTCCTGGGGAAGGACGGCCTCTACAGCTGGAGCAGCACCTGAGGCTCCCTGCAGACCAGTGGGGGAAGCTGGACTCTGTGACCTGTGAGGCCACCAGGGCTCCCAGACTCTGGTCTCAGAGACACTGAGGAGAGACCAGTGTTCCAGTCCTGACCTGACTCACTGGGACTCTGCTACTGGTTTTACTCTGCTCACTGTGACACTGTCTCTCTCTCTTTCTCATCTTCTCTCTCTCTGATATGTTTGCTGGTTTTTTCTAATGTTTTGTAATTTCACAGTTTCAACAAAATAAAGATCTGTTCATCAAATAAATTCTGCTTCCATGTGTAGTTTTTATTACATCAGCAGGTGATTATGATACTTTCTCAGTGACATGAAATCCAATTCAATTGATAACTCTAGTTATTTGCGGGTTGACTGATTTTCTTTTTTACCATATTTTGCTGAAAACAAATTGTCACTTCCATTCAACACTGAGATCTTAAAGTGATAGTTATATGTTGTTTGAGGGACAGAAATCTGCTGAGTTGGATTTACAGGAGCAGATATATAAAGTCAGGTATCATCTGCATAAGAGAGCTATCCAGTAACTCTGGAACCATAGATGTGTCTCATTTCTTTGATAAACTGTTGTCAAATGTTAAAACAATCATTTTGTGCAATTAGTCTCGTGTGTAGATGCCTTTGTAATCAACTAAAGTTCTTCTGATAAGTTAGATACTATTGTGCATGAAGATTTTAAAGACTATTGAGATGTAACACGTCATAAGAATGAACTGATGTGGAAAAATGAATCATTAAAAGTGTAACATCATCTGTGTGAAACTCTCTTCTTGTCTTTGATGCACATTTTGAGTTAAAATTCAAATTTTGCACATTCTGATTATTTAGAATTTGGAAAATAAACACTTTTATCATTATCAGATTCTCTACATGACTTTTTCATTTCAGTTTAAATTTCTGTCATTTTAACTGTGACTTTGTGTTACATTAACTGACATCTACTCAGTGCGTTTGGCAGTATAACAAAAAAATTTACGTTTACTTGTCAAGTTACTGTCAAAAAAGTGCTGTTTGTTTAGTGTGTTGTTCTTTGTATTTGGAAAAGGTAATGTCTTCCTAATCTTTATGAATAAATTTAATAAATACATTATTTCTATAGGCAATATTTCTTACAAGATGAGAATATGTTGCAGTCAAACTCTAGTGTTTTAGTTTCTCTGCAGCTGTTGAGTCAGATCACTTCCTCTGCAGCTGAGGGAGGTTTTTGTACGACGCTGTATCACTGTGTGAATGGGAAGCTCTCACTCTGCTGACAATAATAAACTCCTGCATCTTCAGCCTGAACTCCACTGATGGTCAGAGTGAAGTCAGTCCACCATGATTTACTTCACTGAAACGATCTGGAACTCCAGAGTAACGGTTTGTATCATCAGAAATCAAGAGTTTAAGTTGCTCCAGGTTTGTGAAGGTACCACTGCATAGTCATAGTCAACAGCTGAACTGGCTTTACATCTGATAGAGACTGTCTGACCTAAAACAACAGACTGAGATCCAGGAGACTGAGTCAGGATGATTTCTCCTGATGAACCTGGAAAACATGAAAAAGAGGAGAAGGGTTATTGAAACAAATCCAGCTTGGAGAAAGACGATCAACACCCAAATAGAAGAGGATCATTTCTTTAACATGGAGAATAGATGAAGAAGGTCAATGCTGCTTGTTTCAGTCTTTCTCCATCACAGCAGAACATCATTGTGGTGAACCTGGCTGCATCCTGAAGCCAAGTTTTCAGAAGAGAGTCTCACCTTGAACAAGGAGCCCCAGGGTGACCAGCAGTAGCATCAGAGACATCATCATTGTGCTGCCGGTGTGTCAGTGGCTCTGAAAGGCCTGGACAGCCACTGATCAACACTGGCCTCTTAACAGCTGAGAGCAGAGAGGGAGGACACATATGCAAACACACAGAGTCAGTGAACTGTAGCTGTCCTCAACATATCATCATGTTTCCCATCAGCACTGAGAGAGGTCAATATTAAAATCATGAAATAAAGGAATATGAATGGTAAAAATGTAGGGTAAAAAAACCTTGATTTAATTTCCATTACATTGCAGCTCAAAAGATGTGAATTCTGTGGCGCTGAGAATTTTGGGGCTTATTACACAATAATTTTCACTGTGCTAAGGTTGTTTAGAGCATTTCACATGAAATGAGTTGGGAAAGTTGGGAATAAGGAATCTGCTAAAATTAGAAACTTCAACTGAAAGAATTTGTGATGTAAAACAGGATTTCATCGTCTACAAGCTGATTTTAAGAGCTGATACCTGAGATGCTGATGGATTTGAAATCAGTTAAGGTTTCAGTTGTGAATCAATCATCAGAGGAGTAAAACAACGTCCATTTCTAGTGATTTTTCTCATTTGATTAGTATGAAAATATACAGCTCCATTTTTCTTACAGACACAGATCGATACAATGTTAATGTCCAAACACTGCACACACACACATCTTTCTATGGCTGTGAGGACACATTTTGTTTTGAGACCTTCATTGTGAGGACACTTTGATCTTGTAAGGGCATTTTGCCCAATTCACACAAATTCAATGTTATTTTTGTGGGTTCAGACTTGGTTGTAGGGTTAGAGTTTGAATTAGGTTTGGTTTAGGCATTTGTTTGTGAAGGTTAAGGTTAGGGTAAGGGCTTGGGAATGTGTGGCGCTCGTTTTACCACATTCTCTTTACTTGTGTATGTGTGTGTGTGTACTCAGTGAACTGTATCATTCTCTGCAGCAGCTTCCAACTGCAGCAGTCAGTTCAGTTTCTGTTCAGTGACTGAGGGAGGTTTTTGTACGACACTTTTTCACTGTGTGAACACCCCCTGACTGTTGATAGCATGATAAAAGATCAAAGTCTTAGGATTTGTGTGTCTTCTGTTGTGATGAAGGACAGCTGTCAGTCATCCAGTCTTCAACTGTCAGGACTATAAACTCTCCCAGAGCACTGGAGCATGGTGTGCTGATGCAAAGTGGCTCTCTATGGAATTTTATTTTTTCATGCAGTTTATATGTTTGAGTAACTTTTATTCTGAGTGTCTTTTCTCAGTATTTTAATGAACTGCTGTAAAAGGTTGATTTTTCTTTTGCTGAATATGATTATATTGAATATTGACAAAACCTAAAATTGTTTACTGTGTTTTTGTTAGTTCTTAAACCACCTGACAAGATATTACAGAGAGCCATGTCTGTAACCCTAGAGAGTTACTGAGGGTGTCTGTATATTCAGAATGTTGTAGAATGTTATCTGTTTTTTAAGTTCTGTAGAAATGTTATTTTATTTTTAAAAGTTAATAAGTGAAATTTATTGACGCTAATAAAACTAAGAGCAGGTAAATGAGTTTCTGATAGTTGCGTGAAGTAAACAGAGTGTGAGCTCCGCCCCCTTGTGTTTGCTGCCAGGCAGCTACAGGAGAGCAGGAGGGACAAAAGGAGAAACTCCGCTGCTCCATGTCGGAAACGTGGATGTGTTCCTTCAGTAGGATTTAGTTCAGGGAAACCGTGCAAACGAACTGTCGAACGAAGGTTGTTCTGTTGGAGTACTCTTGGATTTATTGGGACTGTTCTTGGTGAGTTAATTCGTTTTTGAATGAGAAAATGCTAAGCTAAACTCACAACGATGATATGCTAATGGCTACCACTGTTAGCCGTGCGTTTGTTACATGTGTACTAATACTGAATAGAGTTTCATGGATGAGAAATAGAGTATCATCAGCATACAATGAATCACATGGTTCTATTCTCACTTTTTTAGGCCAATGGTAAAGCATTGAATGATCACTGTGGTGCTGGGGGTTGAGAGTTAACCAGACAAGATTTAGAAGTAAGTAATGAAGTCATGCAAACTGTGAGACAAGTGAAGCATTGTGTTTAGTGTTGTGGACATTGCTTCAGAGACGAGAAAACACTGGAATATGTTTTATGAAATTGTGTCTATATGTAGGAAAATGTGTGAAAGAATGAAAGAAAGAATTAAGTTTAGCACTGATGTCAGCTCAGTAGACTAACATATAAACTGTAGATATGTTCCTCCTGTGTCACAGTGGTTAACTGGTTCAGTCCTTATCTGTCAGGCAGAGATGATGTTGTCTCACTTGCTCAACATTCACCAGATACGATCAGCTCTGGTGTTCCCCAAGGCTCCATCCTGGGTCCTCTGTTGTCTGACTTTAGATAGCTGCTGTTGATTAACAATAGGCATTGTGGAAGTGATTTTTTACATGTATGCTGATGAAATATGACTCTTCATTTGACATTTCATTCATCACTCCAACAGATAGAACAGATGTTGTGATTTTACTGGTCTGATTGGTCTTCTCAACTGGACCGGTTCTTCTCATTTGAGGAAACTTTAAGGGAGTTGAGGTTGGAGGTGGCCGGTTGAAGTTAAGGAGGAGAACTGCTGGAGACACTATGAACAACATAAACATCTGCTGTGTGTGTGTGTGTGTGTTTTGTTTGTTCTTCACATGAGAGCAACTTTATATTTTGTACTGAACCTGTCATGGTTCAGGCAGTGATTGCCTTACATCTGAGGTCAACAAACAGATGTAGTCGTCTTCCCTGCCGCAGTCCACAGGAGGGAATTTAGTTTCATAAAATCCCCCCCCCCCCTACATGTCAATCTTACATTTGAATTGTATATATTGACTAAGAGACGGTCAAACAGTTTCATATTTTTAAACTGGATTTAAGTTCTTTGCTTCATTTACATTTTCACTAATTTATCAAAGGTGACCACAAGTGAGGGACATCACTAAATCTTCAGTGCAATAGATTTCAGACTTGAATTTCACTTTGGTGGAATTAAAAAAAGACACTCAGCAAACTTCTCAGGTTCATCTGTATTAACACGTCCCTTGAATGTCTTGACCTCAAACTCTGTGTTTGACTCAAACTCAGCATGTAAATCTTGACGATAGAAAATGTCCAATAAATATATATGAGATTTTGATAAAGGTGTGACTGTTGATTTAAAATTCAATCTAACTATGAGGAAAATTTGAGACATGTCTTGTTGTGTTTTTGTTTCTCTGCAGCTGCTGAGTCAGATCAGTTCCTCTGCAACTGAGGGAGGTTTCTTAGCCAGTGTGCACAGTGTGCACATAGCTACTGTGATCTCTTTACATTATAACATTGATCTTGTAAATAACTAGGTATCACACTACATCCGCTTTCATGACAGTAGCAAACCAGCCAAACTGAATGTACAGCAAAGCAGAATTAGTTTTATTTTAATGTTTTCAATATAACTTTGCAGACACCAGGTAGTTTGTTCACCACTACAAGGTTTTTGCTCAGTATTACTAAGTGGATCTTAATGGGACTGGACTCCAGGGTAGCATATAGGCTAATGCATCATCTTCTCTCAACACATATTGTTGACCCAGGCTGTCAGCCCATTGTTATCATCTGCTTACTGCAAGTTCTACTCTCCCTCCACTCTCACCATCATCTCTCTCCTCCTCATAATCTTCACTCTGCCCACCACCACCAGCATCACCCACAGGTGCTGAAGAAGGCAGCATCTTGCTAAAAGGCCTGTCTTTCTGTTGGGGCTGCAGTTTCTGTGCTTTTTACAGCTGCAGTTTAATGAAGGCGCTGAACACAGATGGTGGAGGGGTTTAAATAGATAAACTCAGTTTATTATATGTGGATTCCAAGTGAAGTAAAGGACTTTTTGCACATTAAGATGTGAGGGAGAATGTGGAAATCCTAATTGAACTTTTGATCTTATTAGCAACTTAAAGATGGGAAGATGAGGATTTGTGATGTATAAAAGGAAGTCATCAGCACACAGGCTGATTTGATGATGATGTATTATAAATGATACCTGGTGCTGATGGATTTCCCAAAGACTGAAAGCAAAGTGTTTCAGAGTGATGTAGAAATGAACTACACCATGTAAATAGATTTCAATTGTAAATATATTTGAATAATATATAATAAAAATTTGATCATGAGAAAGAGTGAATTATCCCCATAGACTTTGCCCAAATACATTAAGGGAGTGGTGTGTGTGGTGTGTGTGTTTGTGTGTGTACAGAGCGAACGAGGCTGCAGCAGTCAGTTCAGTTTCTGTTCAGTTGACTGAAGGAAAGGTTTATTTGTAGCGACATGATTTCACTGTGTTAACACATCCTGACTGTTGATATAGTGATAACTCTGACAGTAGTAAACTGCTGCATCTTCAGCCTGGACTCCACTGATGGTCAGAGTGAAGTCCGAGTTTGATCCTCTGCCTGTAAAACGAGCTGGAATCCCTGATGCTACAGTGGTAGCAAGGTAAATGAGCAGTTTAGGTTTTTCTACATCTCTCTGTTGGTACCAGGATAAGAGGTGCTTGTTGTTGTAAACATAAACGTTCTGACTGGTTCTACATGTGATGGTGATGGAGGCTCCCAGAGCAGAAGCTCACTGCTCAGGCTGAGTCATTGTGATGTCCTCTGGACTCTGGAGGACAAGAGATACAAACATAAAGCAGAGTCATGGTTTTGTAGGCTTCATTTCAGAGGGACGGATGTTGATAGAGGAGAGGAGTTTGATTCTCTGGACTTTACCTGTGAAGCAGCAGCAGAGGAGAGTCCAGATGAGGACGGAGATCAAAGTCATGTTTTTGATGAGGAGGATTTGGTGTGTCTTGCTGTTGTTGATGAAGGACAGCTGTAGTCATTCTAGTCTTCAATCTGTCAGGATATAAACTCTCCAGAGCACTGGAGCAATGGGTGCTGCGATGCAGAAGTGGCTCTCTATGGAATGCCTCTGACCTGCTTGTTATTTTTTGCTGACACAGTATCACATGTACAATGATTTATGTGAAGGGGGAAATTATATAGAATGTTTTACATGAAATGTGATCCAATATAAACACTAAATTGAAATGACAGGTGTGGGGAATCGGATCATTTATAAATTGAGTGCTTTTTAAAAGCGATAATAATAAATCATTTAAATAATAATAATAAAAAAAGAAACAAACAAAAAAAACTCTGTCACAGGAAAATCAGTATGTTTCACATTCATATTTGACTTTTTTTTAATAAAATATTAACAACAAATAAACAATCATTGATATGTTTCACTGAGACAAACTCTACCTCTGTAGATTTAATAGATCTACTCTGATAATCTTTAAGACAGCAACATATGACACCAGTTATTGTTTTATTAATCAATATAATATAATCTTGGATGAATTGATCTTTATCGATTGTAAATGTCATCAAATTATTTGGTGAATCTATTTGCTGAAAATGAAATATACTTGTTCTTAAAATCTCAGATTACTTAATACTGATGATGTCCCACTTTTTATTTCTAATTTTGAGAATTGATTTTAAACCTTTTCACATTTATTACAGATTAAAATCTAAGTATATGTGAGTAAACATACATCAATTATTTTTGTATTTTGTGTAAATAAAAACACACATAATGCAAATTGAACTGACAGACCATCAAATGTTCTTCTTGTGGATCTGAATCATGAAACAGCAAATTATGAGAATTTTACAATATTCAGTTCAGTGAAATTCATGTAGAAATATAATTTAAATACAATTGCCTGGCCTAATGTAAATAATTTTCAAAGACACATCTGTATTGTAGATCACATCCCACAGTGATATTTGATAATGATAATGTGAGTGAGTGAAGTAGAAGGAAAATACAAAAATAAAAAAAAAAAAAAAAAAAAAAAAAAAAAACACACACAAATGAACACATTTGACTGTTTCTAATTATTATTCAGAAAACTTGACTCATCCACTATTGAAAAAAATCATCAGAGTGATCAAGGTCGCTCGTGTTGGAGTCAGTCAGATAATTTCCATTAGAGAGCCACTTTGCATCAGCAGCACCATGCCCCAGTGCTCTGGGAGAGTTTATAGTCCTGACAGTTGAAGACTGGATGACTGACAGCTGTCCTTCATCACAACAGAAGTGCACACAAATCTCCTCATCAAAAACATAGAACTTTGATCTCGTCTCATCTGGCTCTCCTCTGCTGCTTCTTTATTTACAGGTAAAGTCAGAGAATCAAACTCTCTCCTCTATCAAGCATACGTGCCTCTGAAATGAAGCCGACAAAACCATGATTCTGCTTTATGTTTGTGTCTCTGTGTCCTCAGAGTCCAGAGGACAGGTCACAGTGACTCAGCCTGGAGCACGTGAGCTCTGCTTGAGGCCTCCGTCGCATCTACATGTAGGACCCAGTCAGAAATGTTTATAATGCTGCTAATACACTGCTTACCTGTACCAACAGAAGAGATGAAAAAACCTAAACTGCTTATTTATGCTGCTACCAGTCGAGCATCAGGGATTCCAGCTCTTTTTACAGGCAGAGGATCAAACTCTGACTTCAACTCTGACATTCAGTGGAGTAGGCTGAAGAACTGCAGCATTTCTACTGTCCAGAGTTATACATGTTATCAAACAGTCACGGGCGGTGTTACAGAGTGAATAAAAGTGTCGGTACAAAAACTCACTCAGTCTGAAACAGAAATGAAAACTGAACTGATTACAGTTTAGTTTTCTGAGGACACACATACACACACCATGATCTTGATTGTCGCATTAAGAACAACAAACGACATGTTAACACTCTTTGAAGTCTTTAAAATAGATTATCTCAAGTTTGTTAGTGTAACCCTAAAGTGAAAATGCAGAATATGCAGAATTGACAACATTTGGAAACAACAAAGAACATTTTGTTAAAAAGTGCATTGAAGGCCCTTTTGAAACTATACAGTAAGTTTTAGAACATTTTGACTAACGATCTATAATATGGGATCAAAAACAACATTTAGGGAAGAAACTGTAATAGGCACCTGTGCCAATGTAAGCTTGCGACTTACAGTTTACTTCTTAAAATAGTCCTGTGAGGTACTGTAGGTTTGTGTTTTTACATCTTAAAATAGTCTTGAAGTACTTTGAAGTTTTTATGTTTTTTTTAACGTCTTACAAATAGTCCTGTGAGGTAGGTTTGTGTTTTTACTTCTTAGTTCCGGTGGGAGTCTGGGTGGGTGTGAAGGGCCCTGATTCAAATCTTGTGGATCCAGGAGGGACGAACATCAGTTTGTTAGTTCCTCTGTTCCTCTGTAGCATTATTCCAGTGTTTGCAACTGGTCAAAACTAACAAACAAATATTATACAATCAGGAATGGACAATATACTCTCCAAGCTAATGCTTATAAAGCTTATAAATACCAGTTATCTGTAGGCTTTACTGTGGCAATGCCAGACTGTCAAAACAACACATTGACAGAGAGCAAGATTAAGGAGAACTCACTGATGTATATGAAGTCCCATTCAAAGTTAAGGAGGTTCTTCAGGTTAGGCATGGACAATGTGTGTGTTGACGTGCAGAGACCTCTGGACGATCACACCTTTCTTCTGGGAACAACCTTGCCCCTTTTGGCCTTTGTCCCTCTCTTGGATTTATGCTGAGAAACCTGAAAATCAAAATAGTCAGAGATCAGAGTTGGGGTTGTTAACGACATACTCTTTTTGTGTACATTCCATTCAATCAAATTGTTTTTTTTTGTTTCTTTCATTGCAACAAATAGAGTGGACCTGAATGACAATAAAGTGACATCAAAAAATGGATTAATCAATAAAGCCTTAGGCCATAAAATTACCTCTGGTGGTGTGTATGTGTTGGTGTGCGTGTGGTGTCGTGTGTGTGTGCTATGTGGTGTGTATGTGTATGTGTTATGGCTTCAAAATACATTTTATGCAAAAAAATAAACACATTAATTATTGTATATAACCATATAATGATGTCAAGGAATGAAGGGGGTTTTACTTCTGAATGAATTCCAGAGTACAGGCTGCCTCATCTTGATACTGAAGGTTGAATATGTAGTAGATTGCAAACACAGCAGCAAGTCCTGCTGCAATGTTGGTGGTGATGCCATCAGAGATTTTACGGTATACGGCCTCCAGGGTGATCCTCCACACCTCAACTGTGACTCATGCCTGTTCATACAACGATGCAAACTGAAATTATTTGAGCTGCTGTGTTTTCTTGACTATTATGTATAACTCTACTCGTTCCTTTTCAAGTCATAGCAACATGAGAATGCATCTCACCTTATGTAAACTTTTGTTCACTCAAGATGAATGACCAATATGCTATATAATGTGTCTGTCAAAGGATCTAAATGAAATGTATACCATGAAGTATCAGGCGAGGACATGCAGGAAGACTAAGAGTTGTCTCAATGTCAGCTGCAGTAGCATACACCTGTAGGGAACAAATACATACNGAGCAGAGAGGGAGGACACATATGCAAACACACAGAGTCAGTGAACTGTAGCTGTCCTCAACATATCATCATGTTTCCCATCAGCACTGAGAGAGGTGAATATTAAAATCAAGAAATAAGGGAATGTGAATGGTAAAACTGTAGGGTAAAAAAAAACTTTATTTAATTTCCACCTCCCAGCTCAAAAGGCTGATGTGAATTCTGTGAATTCACAATTTTGGGATTTAATACACAATCATTTTCACTGTCCTACTAAGGTTGTTTCTTCAGACAGTACAAAACTTGAAATGAGTCATGTGAAGGGCCCCAAATCCACCTCAGTTTTACAGGTAAATTCAATTTGTTTTTCACAGTAAATTTACTGAATACACTTTTAATAGAATCTGTTTGTGAGTGAAGTAAAGGCTGTACTAACAAATGAGACACTTATTCTGGTAAAGACAAGAAGAGTTTTAACATCATGTGAACATGACTGACATCACATTTCAACAACTACACTGTAAGCAATTACTGTAAATTTACAGCCAGTTTTCAACACTAAAATACTGTTTTCATGTTTAACAGTTTAGTACTGTAGTTAGCAATGAATTGTGGGCCTCTTAACTTGGAGCAACAGGATAGAGGCCGTGAACGGTATGCTACTGTTTTAAATTACGGGACACTACAGTATTTTTTGGAAATTTTCTAGAAGAGGCACGACAGGACGCACAATCGGTCTTTATCATTAACATTCTGGTCTTGCATTTAAACGGTACATTAATTAAAATCTTATTTTCTTTCTTTCTTTTATTTTTATTTTGTTTGTGTTAACTTTTAATGAAGTGTGTTTTACCATGAGTTAACAGAATTAAGCTAGTTCGGTAAAAGAGACACTTGAATCCTCAAGTCTTATAGGGTTGTACTTGTCCATTTAAAACGGAAAATTGCTGTGAAAATATTGACTTTCTGGACTCTTTGTATTTTGTTTATTTCTCTGTGATGGTCACATATCCTAACGTTAGTTTTCCCAACTCTGTATATGATTTGTTAAACCATTTTGCATCAGCTGTGGTTTTTCTTTCATAATCTTAACATTGCAACTCAGTTAAGGTTAAACATTTCAGCGTTAAGACTGATATGGTGGCACTAAAAAGCAGCCAGAAATGATCTTCCTGCTTGACATATTTTACTGTAATCAAGACTAATACTTGTTTGTGGATGAAAAGGAACTTACCATCAGGCAGTAACAATGTTCCCCTGTCAGATCTGTTGTCATAACTGTGCCACAATAGTGGCATATGTAAGGCACATGAAGATTCATAAAAATACACCTAATTTAATTTTTAAGTGTGTTTTGCCAGATTGCAGTTGGTCTTTCCAAAACTTTTCAACATTTAAGTCTCACACTTACAGACATAACAAACGTGTAGTTAGGCCTACTTTGTCTGGTGTGGTTGATCTACCATGTCATGTTGATTTCTGCAGTGCAAGGTGTGAGACATGAAAAATGAGGATCTCTTTAGGACCTGCAACACTCAGCCACTGAAAACTAATCAGAAAAGAAAAACTGTTTTCAAGAACAGTTTCAACTATGTTGAGCCAGTTCAGATCTGTCTAGGTCAGAATGAGGCAGGCAAAGAGTGTTTTGCCCAGTATGTTCCCATTCAACAAACAATTGATTCTCTGTTTCATTGCCAATCAGTGCAGGAACAATATAAGCAAGTGCACTCCAGTATTGGTCCTAAGGATATTCTTAAGGATGTGTGGGATGGCAGAAATATGGCTGAGAATGTGCTCTTCCAGACTGAAAGCTCATCACTGAGCTTGATCCTGTATCAGGATGCATTTGAAGTGGTAAACCCACTGGGATCTGGAAAGAAAAAACACAAGATACTTGCAGTGTCTCTAAGTCTTGCAGATTTAATGCCACACATCAGATCCAGCACTGATCAAATGCAACTTGTTCTTCTCTGTAAAGAACACGATTTTAAGTATTTTGGTCAAGACTTGGTTATGGGCACCCTCTTCAATGACCTTAAAGATCTTGAGCTCAATGGTGTTACCCTGCCTGATGGAAAGGTCTACAAGGGAACTTTGTGTGCAATTGGAGGTGACAACCTGGGCTCACATAGCATAGGAGGCTTTGTGGAAAACTTCAGCAGGAGTTTACACTTCTGCAGATACTGTGATATCAGCAGAGAAGCATTCCATGCATTATCCAAGGCACAAAATGCACAATGGAGATGTACAGAGATCATGTTCAGAGCAGTGAAGGACAGTCTACATCTAGTGGAGGTGTTAAATTTGACTCTGTGTTAAATACACTCAAATACTTCCATGTATATCAGCCAGGGTTACCTGCATGTCTTGGCCACGATCTTTTTGAAGGTATTGTATCCTCTGATCTGGCACTGTACATTAACCATCTTGTTAAGGTGGATACAATGTTCAGCTATCTTGACTTGAATCAACGAATAAATCAGTTCAAGTATCTTGTTAGGGATGCTAATGACAAACCGTGTGAGGTTAATCTAGAGGGTGGAAAACTTGGGGGACATGCTGTGCAGAATTGGTGTTTGCTGAGAATGTTGCCCGTTTTGATTGGAGACAAAGACAAAGATCCAGGTGACAATGATGTATGGCAGTTGGTTTTTCTACTTAGAGAAGTTGTTGACCTCATTTGTGCACCTGCCATTTCAAATGGCCAGATAGCCTACCTAAGAGTTCTGATTGATGAATATTTGCATTGCCGAATTCAAACCTTTCCTGACAACCCACTGAAAGCCAAACATCATTATGTCAGTCATTATCCTGAGCTCATTATCCAGTTTGGACCCCTTATTCGCCTATGGACTTTAAGATTCGAGAGCAAACACACATATTTTAAGCAGTGTTTGAGGAAATTGCGCAACTTTAAGAATCCATGTTCTATGCTTGCAGAGAGACATCAGCTTCTGCAGGCCTTTCTGAGTGCTGGTACCTTCTTCCCTCCAGCTGTTTCAGTGGAGAGGGGCACGCAGTTTTTCTCAGAAGACTAGAATAATGTAATCAGAGAGGCTGTTGCACATCACAATTTTGAGTCACACTCAAAATAGTAAACACTCTGATAGTAAATTAAGTGACTGTGAAGGGGACCAAATACAAAAAGAACATGCTCATTGTGATTGATGATGACGATGGCAGGCTTGTTACTGGAAAAATCAAAGTGGTTCTCGTTCATAAGGATTCAGCAGTATATTTTATTGCTGAAAAGTATCATGCCCAGCGTATTCCTGACATGGGTGTTTACAGCCTCACACTGATGCAGAGAAGCTACTGTTGTATTAATCAGGAGAATCTGCTAGATTACTATCCCTTGCCTGAGTACACTGTCCATGGCACACCACTGATAATTCTTCCCCATTCTTTCCCTCTGTTCCAGAATGATGGCGAACTTGAGTGAAGAAATCAAAGAGATCATCTGCAAGACCTTGCCAAATCTGTCTGAAGAGACCCAGTGGCAAATAATATTGAAACTTCAGAGCTCCGGCTTGGAGTCAAAAGAAGACTTAAAATATGTACAACAGGAAGACATTGCAGATCTGATACCTGTTATCCAGTGCCAAAAACTCCTGGATGCATTCAAATTAGGTAATGTATGGCTAGTTTAGTGTGGCATTCAAGTGGGGATGCACTTGTAATTAAAAAAAACCTAGTATCAAGCTGATACCATGGTAACATAGGGTACAGGCATAGTGAATGACCATAATTAATCCATAAACAGTGGGAGC
This sequence comes from Trachinotus ovatus, assembly GCA_037074605.1. Taxonomy (NCBI): domain Eukaryota; kingdom Metazoa; phylum Chordata; class Actinopteri; order Carangiformes; family Carangidae; genus Trachinotus; species Trachinotus ovatus. Next base: position 27,503,704 of record CM073643.1, on the reverse strand, counting down.
CACATGTAACATAACAGAAACCATACAGAGTTTATTTAGTTCATTTTCATAAACATTTTAAAATGGCATTCACCTCATATTTTATCATATTCAAATCAAATTGATGCATTGTATTGGGCAATTTATCAAAATTAAACTGTCACTCAGAATGCTTCATTGCTTCCTCTCACTCTCTTACCTGATGCATTATCTATTTCAAGGTTCAGGGAGCACAATGTCGTTTTGGGCAAGAAATTTGAATGAAAAGAGAAAAATCTTTAATTATTAATTTTCATGCATAAACAAATTAATTAAACAAATTGAATTCATTTTATTGACTGATTAAACTGAACAAACAAACTGACATTGGACAACTCAATTTCATATTGTTTTATATTGTTTATATTCAGCTGACATTGCCAACTTTCTAGCTTCAAACAGTGTTCTGGAGAACTTATTCTATTGTTTAATCATCAGTGGGTTTTTTTCTTAAACCACATAATTCACCTTTAAACTTTTCAAATAAGCCTAGTATAAGAAGAGTTAAGTCGACTTTTGGCCAAATGCATGACTGATATAGCTTATTAATTGTGTGCCCTAATTCTTTTTTTTGTTTGTTTTTTGTTTGTTTTTTAGAGATCGAGATAGTTACATTGGATTTACAGCTTCATCACCAAGTGATTTGTCGTCGTCTGAGTCTTCATTACCATTATTATGCACTCCGCCTCATTCTAGCTCATCACAGCTATCGGCTATTGCATCATGTTCAAACCAGGCAAGAAACAGCGAGCCAACCAACAGACCTTCCACATCTCAGATACTGAAAACATGGCCAGAAACATTCCAGGTCCCTTGGGAACAAATGCCACAGGAAATTCGTTTTGCAATTGCAGATGGCAAGAGACCTAAACCAGTGGAGCGACGCCAGATGGTACGAGTACTCGCAGATGAAATGAGAAGGTATGAAGCTAACCCCTCTCGCACACAGTGCCTAACTGTGGTTCAAAATATTGTCAGGCAGTACCCAAAGACTTTTGCTGATATGACACCAAATGGGTCACTTCTGAGTGGAGGTTACACATCACTTTTGATTCCACCACCTGACATTGAAGATGTGAAAAGCAAATGGCCTTTTCTTTTCACGCCAAGGTATATATACGCACATTTTGAGTTGCTGACAGACATCAATGTGCTTCGTAGCTTGGAACTCATGGAGGAATGTGGAAAAGCCATCACACAATACTTCAGGGAAAAACCTGAAAAAGAAGTCAAGGATGTCATCTCTAAAGGTGAAGATAATGAGGTGGCACTTCGTGTTGTTCAGCTGCTCATGCCACACTTTGGAGAGGACCAAACCTGATGTAGGTTTTCTTTTTTCTTTCTCTGTTTACTAATTATTTACCTTTTTGTAATTTTTCATCTTAAAAATGTTGCATGTATGTATTTGTTCCCTACTGGTGTATGCCACTGCAGCTGACATTGAGACAACTCTTAGTCTTCCTGCAAGTCCTCGCCTGATACTTCATGGTATACATTTCATTTAGATCCTTTGATAGACACATTATATAGCATATTGGTCATTCATCTTGAGTGAACAAAAGTTTACATAAGGTGAGATGCATTCTCATGTTGCTATGACTTGAAGTTTCAGGTGCAACAGGGCAAGTCACAGTTGGAGGTTGGAGGATCACCCTTGAGGGCCGTATAATCTCTGAGGGCATCACACCAACATTTGCAGCAGGACTTGCTGCTGTGTTTGCAATCTACTACATATTCAACCTTCAGTATCAAGATGAGGCAGCCTGTACTCTGGAATTCATTCAGAAGTAAAACCCCCTTCATTCCTTGACATCATTATATGGTTATATACAACTAAATTAATGTGTTTGTATTTTTTAGCATAAAATGGTATTTTGAAGCCATAACACATACACATACACACACATACACACACACACACACACACGCACACACACATACACACACACACAGGGTATTTTATTGGCCTAAGGCTTTATTATAATTCCATTTTGATGTCACTTTATTGTCATTCAGGTCCACTCTATTTGTGCAATGAAGAAGACAAAAAAAACAATTGATTGAATTGAATGTACACAAAAGAGTATGTCGTTGCAACCCCACTCTGATCTTAGACTATTTTGATTTCAGGTGCTTCATTGGCATAAATCCAGAGAGAGGGACAAAGGCCAAAAGGGGCAAGGTTGTTCCCAGAAGAAAGGTGTGATCGTCCAGAAGAGGTCTTCTGCAGTCAACACACACATGTCCATGCTACTGAAGAACCTCCTTAACTTTGAATGGGACTTCATATACATCAGTGAGTTCTCCTTAATCTTGCTCTCTGTCAATGTGTTGTTTTGACAGTCTGGCATTGCCACATTAAGCCACAAGAGAACTGGTATTATTAGCTTTATAAGCATTAGCTTGGAGAGTATATTGTCCATTCCTGATTGTATAATATTTGTTTGTTAGTTTTTGACAGTGGCAACACTGGAATAATGCTACAGAGGAACAGAGGAACTAACAAACTGATGTTCGTCCCTCCTGGATCCACAAGATTTGAATCAGGGCCCTTCACACCCACCCAGACTCCCACCGGAACTAAGAAGTAAAACACAAACCTACCTCACAGGACTATTTTAAGACGTAAAAACATAAAACTTCAGTACTTCAAGACTATTTTAAGATGTAAAATCACAAACCTACAGTACCTCACAGGACTATTTTAAGAAGTAAACTGTAAGTCGCAAGCTTACATTGGCACAGGTGCCTATTACAGTGTCTTCCCTAAATGTTGTTTTTGATCCATATTATAGATGCGTAGTCAAAATGTTCTAACTGTACTGTAATAGTTTCAAAATGGCCTCAATGCACTTTTTCAAAATGTTCTTATGTTTGTTTTCCAAATGTTGTCAATTCTGCATATTCTGCATTTTCACAGACAGCAGAAAATACATTGCAGATTACATAATATAAATCTTTTAAGTTGAGTTTTGAGGAAATTGTAATCTTATTCACAGGACTATTTTAAGAGGAAAAACACATGCTGGTTTGCTGAATGTTCTTACTCATGTAATCAAAAAGGTCTTAATGTTCCTACTTTGAAAATAGTCTGAATAGTATAGTTTTCCAAATATTGCTAATGATGTGTTTAAAAATTCTCTAACTGTTCCATATTTTTGCTGGCAGCAGTAAATTCTGAGATTGTATTTTAAATGTGTTTTTGCAAGAACATAAGTATGCCTCACAGGATAGGTTAAACTCTTATTTCCTCTGTATTTCTTGCATTGGTCTTTTTCTTAGACCCACTGCGTTATTGAACAAGTGTTCAAACTTATGTGTTAAAGACAATATTAAATAATATTGACATTGGCCCAAAAAGTCAGCTATAGGTCATGCCCTGACAGGCAGGTTATGCTCTGACAAGCAATTTAAGAATTTAAGTCTATTGCCATAGTCGAAAGCAGACGCTACTAGGCTGTTTCTGTTTGCTACTTGAAATCTCTTTTCTTTTTTTCCATGTATTTAATGTAGCAGTATTCAGTTCAGTTCACATTGATATTTCTTTTTGAAATAAATGATTTTGATTATCTAAGATTTTATTGCTTACTTTGCACAATATTCACAATAATGCTTAAGCAATTGTCTATAGCCCTGAGAATAATGAAGATCTGATATTGATTGAATTTAAGACTAATATTTTAGGAAACTGCTAAACTGAGTTATTGTATTATCTACTGTGTCTGTCTACAGTAAACTGTGAAAAGTTAAAGTAACAACTTAAACAGAATATTATTGTAATTCCCAAATAATTATAGAAATATGCAGCTTTTTTTTTACTGTATTAGACTGTGAAATCATTTAAAGATCATTTTACAGACTACCACTGTAAAGTCAATTTACAGTATGAAAACCGTAAAATTACAATATATTGCTGGTGTCCCTGCTGCCAGCTCTTTACTGTAAATTATAGAAATACAGAAATATACCATATTTCTGGTTTACAGTCTACTACTGTAAAATGATTTTACAGATGAATACCGTACAAATTACGGTATATTACAGGCGTCTCTGCTGCCAGCTCTTTACTGTTATTTTACAGGAAAATTATTTACAGTGTAGCTGAAATGAGATCTATGATGTCAGACATGTTCAGTCAGGTTAGAGGCTGATGACACCAGTGTAATGTTATTGTCATCATGTGATCAGAGAGACCTGGATGTGGGCGGATCACACCTGGTCTGTGAGGGTCTGTGCTGGGACCTGGAACTTGGGACTGCTTTAGTGGAAGGATCAAGGTTTAAAGACACTGTAACATGTTGACACTCTTTATATTTACTTTTGACCATAATAGACATGGTCTCTGTATTTCTGATTTTCTGAATATAGGAAACAACAATCACAGAAGATCCTGGTGTAAGAAACAGGTGATCTAATCAGGGGATGATGACGTGACCTTTAATCACAAGTCCATCATATATATGTGTGTATGTTCACTTCTTCACCTGAGGACGACATCTGTGGTTGAAATGATCTCAGTCACATCCACATCAAAGAAGAAAAGAAAAGGAAAAGACAGTAGATGCTGCAGTTTCTAATTTGTTCTTTTTATTATTATCAAAAACTATGTCTGAGGTCATTTTTATAGTTGATGCCTTTGTTCTCTAACTTCAGTGTGTGTGTGTGTGTGTGTGTGTGTGTGTGTGTGTCCTCAGTGAACTGTATCAGTTCAGTTTCTGTTCAGGGACTGAGGGAGGTTTTGTGACGACGCTTTTTCACTGTGTGAACACATACTGACTGTTGATAAATGAAAACTCTGACAGTAGTAAACTGCTGCATCTTCAGCCTGGACTCCACTGATGGTCAGAGTGAAGTCAGAGTTTGATCCCTGCCTGTAAAACGAGCTGGAATCCCTGATGGTCGATGGTAGCATAGTAAATAAGCAGTTTAGGTTTTTCTCCATCTCTCTGTTGGTACCAGGCTAAAAAGTGCTTGTTGTTATAAAAATTGACGTCCTGACTGGTCCTACATGTGATGGTGACGGAGGCTCCCAGAGCAGAGCTCACTGCTCCAGACTGAGTCACTGTGACCTGTCCTCTGGACTCTGAGGACACAGAGACACAAACATAAAGCAGAGTCATGGTTTTGTCGGCTTCATTTCAGAGGGACGGATGTTGATAGAGGAGAGGAGTTTGATTCTCTGGACTTTACCTGTGAAGCAGCAGCAGAGGAGAGTCCAGATGAGGACGGAGATCAAAGTCATGTTTTTGATGAGGAGGATTTGTGTGTCTTCTGTTGTGATGAAGGACAGCTGTCAGTCATCCAGTCTTCAACTTCAGGACTATAAACTCTCCCAGAGCACTGGAGCATGGTGCTGCTGATGCAAAGTGGCTCTCTATGGAAATTCTCTGACTGACTCCAAGAGACCTCCACACAACTTTATTATTTTTAAATAGGGAAAATACTTGGAATTTTAACTACATTACCTGAGTTTGGTGAAATGTGGATTCTAAACAATGTACAGGATTTTCTCCATGTTCAGAACAGGAGGGAGTCACCAGAAAACCTGCTTCAACTCATCTGATGAACAACAGAAAGATGGAAATATCAAATATATTGCAATTACAAACTTCAAGTGAAATCATTTTTGACGTATAACAGAACGTCATCGGTCAAAAAGCTGATTTTATGACGTGTTAATGAAATGATTCCTGAGATGTTGATGGATTTTCTGTCAGAACGTTTATGTTTACAACAACAGGCACTACTTAGCCTAAACTGCTCATTTACTATGCTACCACTGTAGCATCAGGGATTCCAGTCGTTTTACAGGCAGAGGATCAAACTCTGACTTCACTCTGACCATCAGTGGAGTGTCAGGCTGAAGATGCAGCAGTTTACTACTGTAAGAGTTATCATGCTATCAACAGTCAGGCGGGGTGTTTACACAGTGAAAAGTGTCGTATAAAAACCTCCCCTCAGTCACTGAACCAAAACTGAACTTACTGCTGCAGCTGGAAGTTGCTGCAGAGACTTATACAGTTCACCGAGGACACACACACACCAACACACAAGTAAAGTAGAATGTGGTAAAATGAGGCCACACATTCCTGACCAGCCCCTTACTCTAACCTTAACCTTCACAAACAAATGCCTAAACCAAACCTAATTCAAACGCTAACCCTACAACCAAGTCTGAATCCACAAAATTACATTGAATTTTGTGTGAATTGGGCAAAATGTCCTTACAAGATCAAAGTGTCCTCACAATGATGGTCTCAAAACAACAATGTGTCCTCACAGCCATAGAAAGATGTGTGTGTGCAGTGTTTGCACATTAACATTGTATCGATCTGTGTCTGTAAGAAAAATGGAGCTGTATATTTTTATACTAATCAAATGAAAAAAATCACTAGAAATGGACATTGTTTTACTCCTCTGATGATTGATTCACTACTGTAACCTTAACTGATTTCAAATCCATCAGCATCTCAGGTATCAGCTCTTAAAATCAGCTTGTAGACGATGAAATCCTGTTTTACATCACAAATTCTTTTAGTTGAAGTTTCTAATTGTAACAGATTCCTTGTTCCCAACTTTCCCAACTCATTTCATGTGAAATGCTCTAAAACAACCTTAGCACAGTGAAAATTATTGTGTAATAAGCCCCAAAATTCTCATGCCACAGAATTCACAATCTTTTGAGCTGCAATGTAATGGAAATTAAATCAAGTGGTTTTTTTAGCCGTACAGTTTACATTCATATTCCTTATTTCATGACTTTAATATTCACCTCTCTCAGTGCTGATGGGAAACATGATGATATGTTGAGGACAGCTACCAGTTGACTGACTCTGTGTGTTTGCATATGTGGTCCTCCCTCCTGCTCCCAGCTGTTAAGAGGCCAGTGTTGATCAGTGGCTGTCCAGGCCTTTCAGAGCCACTGACACACCGGCAGCACAATGATGATGTCTCTGACTCTACTGCTGGTCACCCTGGGGCTCCTTGTTCAGGGTGAGACTCTCTTTTGAAAACTTGGCTTCAGGATGCAGCCAGGTTCATCACAATGATGTTCTGCTGTGAAGGAGAAAGACTGAAACAAAGCAGCATTGATCTTCTTCGTCTATTCTCCATGTTAACATGGATAACTGAGCGCTCTTCTGTTTTGGATGTGTGCTATTGATGCTTCTTTCCCTTCCAAGAGTGCTTAGGACTTTCTGTCTCCTGAATAATCCACTCTCTCTCCTCTTTTGTCATTGTTTTTTCCCAGGTCATCAGGAGAAATATCATCCTGACTCAGTCTCCTGGATCTCAATCTGGTTGTTTTAGGTCAGACAGTTCTCTATCAGATGTAAAAGCCAGTTCAGCATGTTGACTATATTATGCTACGTGAGTACCTTCAGAAACCTGGAGAGAACTACTAAACTCTTGATATAGATGATGATACAGGACCCGTTACTGGAGGTTCACAGATCGTTATCGAGTGAAGTAAATTCAGGTTGGGACTGACTTCATTCTGACCATCAGTCGGGAGTGTCTAGGCTGGAAGATGCAGGAAGTTTATTCTGTCAGCAGAAGTGAGAAGCTTCCCGTTCACACTGTGATACAACGTCGTACAAATAACCTCCTCTAGCATGCAAGATATATCTGATCTGACTCCTAACAAGCGCCACTGGGGGAATAAAAAAAACACTTAGAAGTTTGTTGATCTGCAGTAAACATATTCTCATTCTTGGTGATGCACCATTGTTGCCTTCGAAATAATGTATTATATTTAATTTAATATATTAAATAAAGAGTTTGATAAAGAATTACACTTTTCCAAATGAGCGAGAGAGACCACGAGCTATCACAATAGCAGCACTGTTTTGACCCAGTAACACTTGACAATAAACGGGTAAATTTTTTTTGTTATATGCCAAATCGGCACTGAGTAGATAGTGATGTAACAGTTAATGTTAACAGCCAAGTCACAGTTTAAAATGACAGAAATTTAAACTGAATGAAAAAAGTCATGAGTTGAGAGAATCTGAGGTACATAGATTAAAAGTGTATATTTCCTCAAATTCTAATATAGAGAGATGGAAGAATTTTGAATTTCACACTCAAAAGTGGCATGAAGAACAGGACAGAGAAGTCACACAGATTGATGTTACACTTTTACATGATTCAATTTTTCACATCAGTTCATTCTTATGACGTGGTATCATCTCCAAATAGTTCCTTTAAAAATCATGTCATGCACAATAGTATCTAACTTATCATAAAAAACAAAAAATGAAGAACTTTTGTTTGATTACAAAGGCATCTACACACGAGACTAATTGCACAAAATGATTGTTTTAACATTCTGACAACAGCTTTATCAAAGAAATGAGACACATCTATGGTTCCAGAGTTACTGGATAGCTCTTTATGCGATGATACCTGACTTTATATATCTGCTCCTGTAAATCCAACTCAGCAGATTTCTGTCCCTCAAACAACATATAACTATCACTTTAAGATCTCAGTGTTTGAATGGAAGTGACAATTTTGTTAAATCAGCAAAATATGGTAAAAAAGAAAATTAGTCAACCCGCAAATAACTAGAGTTATCAATTGAGTTGTATTTCATGTCACTGAGAAAGTATCATAATCACCTGCTGATGTAATAAAAACTACAGATGGAAGCAGAAATTTGTTTGATGAACAGATCTTTATTTTGTGGAAACAGTGAAATTACAAACATTAGAAAAAAACAGCAATACATATCAGAGAGAGAGAAGATGAGAAAGAGAGAGAGAGACAGTGTCACAGTGAGCAGAGTAAAACCAGTAGCAGAGTCCCAGTGAGTCAGGTCAGGACTGGGAACACTGGTCTCTCCTCAGTGTCTCTGAGACCAGAGTCTGGGAGCCCTGGGTGGCCTCACAGGTCACAGAGTCCAGCTTCCCCCACTGGTCTGCAGGGAGCCTCAGGGTGCTGCTCCAGCTGTAGAGGCCGTCCTTCCCCAGGACCCCGGGGCTCCTGCTCTCCTCCCAGCTGCTGCTGCTCCGGCTGCCCCCCACCTTCCAGGCCAGACTCCAGTCTGAGGGGAAGCCCTTGTTGGCCAGGCACATGAGTGTGACCTCCGTCTGATGGAGCTCCTCTTGGGAAGGGGGGCAGCACCGTCAGGGTGGGACGGGTATCACCTAGGAGACAGCAATCAGCTTAGAGGACAGGGAGCACACAGCTGTCAATCAAACAGCAGACACTTGGACACCTTTACTGTGTGAGAGTTGATTTTCCTCTTTAAGGAGATTTCTGTCAGATGGTTTGTTCTGCTCACCCAGCTCACTCACTCACACATTGTTTTCACTTCCCTTTAAGAAGCCTCTCATGCACATCAAGCAGCGAGACAATCACCAGACACTTTGACTCTAAAACATCAAACTACACTGGAAACACAAAAGCTGATTTTACATTTTAATAATTACATTTACTGTAGCTATTATTCATACACAATTAATGGAAAAAATAAAATACTGTTTGGAAACATTTTCAGTTTTTCATGAATTTCTTCAAAGTCCTGATTCATTTATAGTGAAACACATTTACTGATAAAACTATCAAGAGAAAAACAGTTAAATCAGATCTGACTGATAAACGCCAAAATATCACATAATAACTGACAGCCATATTTAAAAATTGACACAGATTTAAAAAAAAAATTACATATAACTAATTAAATTCAGAAAAAATTTCAGTTCTATATTATTTTAGCTCAATTTCTAACCAGTTTAAACTTTAATGAGGACTGCAGGATTGTTGCTGTTTAATCTTGCTGGCAAGCTCAAATTGTTCACGTTCACAAATTAAATGCAGACATGTCAAGAAAAAATTTCAGTGACTGCTTCAAGTTCAGCTTCACAGTTGAAGAGGAGAAATGAACAATAACGACAGAGATTTTAAAGTGGTTTTAGATCGCCTCATGGAATTTATATCTCCTACCAGATGTTTCAGACACAGAATTAGAACCTGAACTCACAGACAATATTTAATATTTGTCAGAAACGTTACTTCTCAAATCCAGTCTGGTTCTCCACCAAAAGTCCGACCACAGTGATACAACTCCACTGAGCGTCGTACAAAACCCTCTCACTGTACAGAAGACAACGCGCTCTCTGACTTTGTTTGACTAAAATAAAACTACAAGTCTCAAGTTCCTGTCATCTAAACATTTGATTACATCATTTATTATTATTGATATTAACCAAACACTGATCATGTTGTTATCATAAGTTAAACATAACCTAGTTTCTGATATTGAAGCAGAAACTTTCAGGCAAAAATGTAACTGACGATGTAAAATCACATATTTTAGTTTCTAAATAAAAATGTAAACAGTCAAACATAAAATATTTTTGTTACATAATGAAATATGTCAAAAATTATACTTACTTCCAACATCCATGTCTGGTTCCTCCACANTCTTCTCTCCTCTGCTGCTTCACAGGTAAAGTCCAGAGAATCAAACTCTCTCCTCTATCAACATCCGTCCCTCTGAAATGAAGCCGACAAAACCATGACTCTGCTTTATGTTTGTGTCTCTGTTTCCTCAGAGTCCAGAGGACAGGTCACAGTGACTCAGTCTGGAGCAGTGAGCTCTGCTCTGGGAGCCTCCATCAAAGCATCACATGTAGGACTCCAGTCAGGCTGTTTATAACTCAAACTAATTTTAGCTGGTACCAAACAGAGAGATGGAAAAACCTAAACTGCTTATTTACTGGGCTACCCGTCGAGCATCAGGGATTCCAGCTCGTTTTACAGGTAGTGGATCAAACTCTGACTTCACTCTGACCATCAGTGGAGTCCAGGCTGAAGATGCAGCAGTTTACTACTGTCAGAGTTTCATGTTATCAACAGTCAGGGGTGTTCACACAGTGAAAAAGCGTCGTACAAAAACCTCCCTCAGTCATCTGTAACAGAACTTGTACTGACTGATACAGTTCACTGCATGGACACACACACACATCTGATCTGTATAAAAACATACCCTCACCAACTATATCTACAGATATGTGATAATACATTAACATGAAAATGTTATTAATACAAGTATTATTATTTTTAACATGGTGTTTACCCCTTGTCTCCAAGATTCAGTAGATGATTTCTGAATTTCAAGCATTCTGATCAGAGTCACCACAAAAAAAAAAGGAGGGTGCGAAAAGTATCACAAAACAAGACTGGAAGTAAAAGTACAGTTACTGCATAAAAACAGGAAAGTAAACGTAGCCAACAACATAAATACTGAAGTTAGAAGAACAAAGGTAATCAAACTGTAAAAAAGTGTTCATGATAAATGAGGATCTTTCTTTAAATGGAGAATAGATGAAGAAGGTCAATGCTGCTTTTTGTCTCTCTCTCATACAGCAGAACATCATGTGTGTGAACCTGGTGTACATCAGGATGTTTCCCTCAGCGCTGAGAGTGACTTTATAATCTTCAAAGACAAAAGGAAGGACTGAATGATCAGATAAAAATGGAAAATAAAAAATTGATTTAATTTCTGTGATGTGTGAACTTCGAGGCTGATGACACAGAATCATTTTCAGCATCTTTCCAAGGTTTTGGAAGCACAGAACGTACAACGAGTCATGTGAAAACCCCCAAATGCACCAAATGTTTATCGATAAACACAATTCTTTTTTTTGATTCAAATAATAAAGAATTCAAAATGAAAGTGTTACTCTATTGGTGGAAGGGCAGCTGTCTGAATAACATAAATCATGAATAAAGGAAACTGATTGGTAGTAAAGACAGGAAAAGTTTTGCATCTTTGTCTCAGACAAGAGGAAAACGATGCCAACTTTACAAACGATCTTAGAATTGTTTTAAACAGAGGAAATATCTGAAATTTTACTTGTTCAATTCATTGTCTCAGAAAGGTGAATCCAAACATTTAAAGATTTTCAGGTTTAAGGAGGGAGAGCCATGTTTCAATAAGAAACATGATGAGCTAAACAAGATCATAGATGCCTGTTGAACAGATTTCTGACTGTTTTGATAGAGTGTAAACTCTGACAGTAGTAAACTGCTGCACATCTTCAGCTGGAACTCCATGATGTGTGAGAGTGAAAGTCAGAGTTTGATCCTCTGCCTGCTAAAACGCAGCTGGAATCCTTGATGCTCGATGGTAGCAGCATAAATAAGGCAGTTTAGGTTTTTCTCCATCTCTTCTGTTGGTACCAGGTATAGTGGTGCCCGTTGCTGTTAACATAAACGTTCTGACTGGTCTCTGCATGTGATGGTGACGGAGGCTCCCAGAGCAGAGCTCGCTGCTCCAGGACTGAGTCACTGTGACCTGATCCTCTGGATCTGGGGACACAGAGACACAAACATAAAGCAGATCATGGTTTTGTCGGTTCATTCAGAGGGACGGATGTTGATAGAAGAGGAGTTTGATTCTCTGGACTTAACCTGTAAGCAGCACACGAGGAGAGTCCAGATGAAGGATGGAAGATCAAAGTCGTTTTAATTGTGTCTTCTGTGATGAGGACATTCTAGCATCATCCACGTTCACACTGTCAAGATTAATATACTCTCCAGTTTTAGCTTACTTGGAGCCATTGCTGTATTGAATTGTTCCTAAAAGTCGGGCACCCAGCAAGAATCCAGCTCTGTTAGATGACGTTGGCACGGTTCATAACAGTTTTGTTGTGGCACCTAGATCCTCATTGGTGGTATTCAGCGTATATAACAGAATTTTTTTTTTTGGTCACGCTAAATAAGTTATAGAATCATTGCATGTAATGAATGTGTCTGTTGAAACTGATGTCATTTCTATTGAATTTGGCCAATACAGTAGTATAAACAGTCTTGGTCAAATTTGAACAGGAACGACAAAACTGATTTTAATTAAGTTTGCAAATTACTGTTTCTAGCCAGCAAATAAATCTCCAATTTCTCTTATAGTACATGTGTTTCTACGCTGTTAAAAATTTAGTGTACATCTTTGCAACTGCACTAGACTGATGTCTATATCTACCATATGGCTATTCACAGTGCTAAAGAAGAAGATGACTAATTAACATATTTCAGTATGAGTGCGATGTTGTAGTTGTTTAGATGTAATTTCTTGTCGTTCTGTTTAAACATGATATTTCAGGTTTGGAATGGTGAGAACAAATGTTGTGCACTGTTTTAATAGAAGGAATAAATGGTGATGGTGTAGACTCTGAAAAGGTTAGGTTTGTATGACAATTGATCTTTAATTTATTATTTGGAGTAATAATACATATTAGCTATCATGAATTAAGACAGAAATATATTGCCGCGATTGAAGGAGTGATGAGTGATATGATAGTGGGTATTCTATTTTATGATGAAGAGTGAATTAATTCTGTTTAAAGCGTTATCGTGTTCACTTATTAAAAATGCTTTTTTTAATGTTATTGATTGCATTCTAAGCATGATGTTTCCATATAGGTATCTTACTACGCAATTTACAGCAAAGTACACATGTAATTTTGTCTATATCGATTTAGAGTTAAAATTAGTCAACCACACTAATATTATTTGTTATTACTTTTGAATAATCTTTATTGTTTATATTCTGACTAGAAAATACAATATAAATTAAGCGTTTAGGTTTAGATGTAAGGGATTTAGAATATGTTCATGTGACTTATGAACATCATTCTGGTTCTTTGATAGAATTTGCATTGTACGAAAGTAATTAGATGAATTTGTGCACTGCTACATATGGTTTGTTGTTTTCATTACTCATATTTGGTTACGTGATAGATAGGTGACCAGGGAATCCGTGAGGATTAACGAGTCGTATTTGACATATAGGTTAGCCATGATCCGCTGTTGTTAGGTTACTCGTACTAAGTAAGGAGGAGGGACTGCAGCGTTTATTCCAATCTGAGGACGACCAACAGAAGGAGTCGTCTCCTCTGCTGCAGTCCCAAGAAAAAGCTTCTCATGGGTCCTCTTGCAGGCAAGTTGCCCCACCCTGACAGTGCTGTCCCCCTCCAGTGAGGAGCCACAGCAGGGGAAGGTTACACTTCTATCAGCTGGCCACTGCAGCTGGAGCAGCACACTGAGGCTCTGCAACCAGTGGGAAGCTTGCATCTGTGACTGTGAGCTCCACCCAGGCTCCAGAACTCTGGTCTCAGAGACGCTGAGGAGAGACCAGTGTTCACCAGTCCTGACCTGACTCACTGGAACTGCTGCTTCCTGGTTTGTACTCTGGCTCACTGTGACAACTGTCTCTCTCTCTCTCTCTTCCATCTATCTTCTCTCTCTCTGTGTTTGCCTAGTTTCTTTTTGTAACTTTCCTATTTCCACAAAATAAGATCTGTTCATCGAATAAATTCTGCTCTATCGTATGTTTTTAAATTACAACATAGACATATTCAATCAGGATTCATGCGCTAGGGTCCACTGCAAAACGTAACCATTTCTTACCAACTTTTGCTGTTGTCGCAACATTCTTGTGGTCGTTGTTCGTGCTGAAATGTCCACTGGTGCCCAAGGCCAAGTTTCTCTGCAGACTGTCTTGATGTTGTTGTTGAGAATCTTGATGTATTGCTCTTTTTTCATGGTGCCATTTACTGTGATTGACAAAGCATTAGGTTCCCACCACCATGTTTGACAGTGGGATGGTGTTCTTAGGGTTGAAGGCTTCTCCTTTTTTACGCCAAATGAAGGATACATCATTGTGGCCAAACAATTCAATTTTTGTTTCATCTGACAAAAACAAAGACCAGAAGTCTTCTTCTTTGTCGCAGAATGAGCATTTGCTAAAGGCCATCGGGCCTTTTGTGTGCCTTATCTGGAGAAGTGGCGTCTTCCTTGGTCTGCGTCCATGAACCCAGCAGTGTGCAGTGTCTGTTGGACGGTCTGCCTTGAGACATTGCCACCAGCAGAGCCCAGATTCTCCAGGATGGCCTTGGTGGTGATCTTTGGATTCTTTTTCACCTCTCTCACTATCCTCCTGGCCAGCACAGGTGTCACTTTTGGCTCGCCATAAAAATAAAAAAAAAACCACGTCCTCTGAGATTTTCTACAGTGTGGAAGTCTTGTATTTTTTCTAATAATACTATTGCACTGTAGCACTGGAACTTGAAAACATTTTTAGATACTGGCTTATAGCCCTTTCCTGACTTGTGAACAGCCACAATGTGCAGCCGCAGGTCCTCATTAGCTCCTTTGTCTTAGCCATGACTGTCCACAAACCAACTGCAGAGAGCTGCTGTATTTTCACCTGTGAGGTGATTAAAACAGCTGTTCCCAATGAATCAGGGCAATTAGGATGCTTTAGAACAGCTTGAACTATTTGGTATAGAACTTTGGATTTATCTCCATAGACTGACTGACAGTTTGCAAAGGGTATGAATAATTTTTGGACATGCCACTTTTTTTGTTCAAATGTATAATAAAGCTGAAAAATGATTTTTATCCACAAAGAATGCCACAAAGAAAATTGCTGTGTTGAATAAAAGAACATAAGTCAAAATTTGCCAGGGAGTATGAATAATTCTCGGGCTTGACTGAGCTTCTTAAAGTGATGTTGTTTGAGGACAGAAATCTGCTGAGTCTTTGTTGAGCAGAAAATAAAGTCAGGGATCATCAGCATAAAGAGATATCCAGAAACTCTGCACTCACTCTGCAACTCTGTCTGTGTTTCTTTCTAATGGAGCTTTCATATATTTCAATAGTGCTGTTTGTTTCTAGTAAAGTTTTCAATATTTATGACAGTAAATATGCTTTTGATCACATGAGTTTAATTTTCTGTGTGTTTTATTATTAAAGTGAGACATGTTTGCTGTCTCACTGCCGACGTCTTAATAGTAACAGCTGATCCATGAAACCACACAGTGAATCAGTGATTTCTGGATCAGGTCACAGGGTCATTGTAATTATTTAGTGATTTGACAAAATTTTTTGGCATAAATGAATTAGCTGTGATATTCACTAATGCAGTTTAACCTCATTGTATTCAGGTTTGTGTCAGTGTGTTCAGTGTCCAGTGGCATCAAAAGCCATTTTCTCTCAACCAGCTGAAAAAGTCACATGACAAATGATGTTTCCAATCCGGATGAATGTGGCTTGTAGCCTAGTTAATGGTTCTGTTATCTAGAGAGGGACAGGGGAAGAGCAGTAAACCTCTTACGTATGTGGTGTTTGTGTGTGTGCTGTGGGTGTGTGTATTCATGCGAGGCAGAGACTGGAGAATCTGGTTGTGTACTCCAATCTTGTGGCCATTTTTGAATCTCTGGAAGATGGCCATTGACCCATGGTCTGGGCGTATGTATCTTGGTGGCCTGCTAAAGTTGCCTGTTTGTGGAGAGAGGTCCTTTGTCTCTGTTTCTTATCAATGACTTTGATGGTGAGAAGAGTGAGAGAGTGTCAATTTTGTGTCCATAACTCTGCATGCCTTTCTTATGAACTTCTTTTATAGGATTGTGGCTGGATGCATAGGATTGTCCACTACAGATCGCTTCAAGTATTGAAAACAAATAAGAGAAGAATATTAAAAACATTCTTGTGTTTTCTACTATACTTGTCACAGGTATAAGACTTTACCTTCATAGTAGAAACCAGGCAGCTGTGATAAGTTAAATGACAGAGAGAAGAACATGTGTAGCTTCTGTTTGTGTTTGGACAGAAAATGACTGACAGTGTTGTTTTGAGAGGTGGAGAGGAACAGCATGATTAGCTGGGAAATAGTCCTTCAGCAGATTGAAGTCAATCATAAAGCGGAAACACACCACAACATACACCTCCCTTCATCAGTACTTTTGAACAAACAAGATCCACAAACACTGATATAAATTTACAGCAAATACTGTAAATTTCACATCAACAGAACAGTGCACTGAAATACAGTCGACTAAAGTTTTTTCAACTGATAATTGTAGGGCTTTAACCCACTCAATGAAGAATCAGACTGCACATTATTTTGTTCCATAAACAAGAGAGCTGTTTGAACAGTTTTCCAGAACTCTTCCACTTTTTAAAGCTCTCTGTTGGTACCAGGCTACATGGTTTGAGCCTTAAACGTTCTGACTGGTTCTACATTTGATACTGATGGAGGCTCCCAAAGCAGAGCTCACTGCTCCAGGCTCGAGTCACTGTGACCTGTCCTCCTTCCATGAATCAGATAAGTTAAAGCAGGCTCGCTTGTGTCTCAGTGTCCAGACCAAGAACCCAGCCATCTCACCTCAGTCCCTGAACGAAACTGAACTGACTGATACAGTTCACTGAGGACAACACACACACACACACACACACACTGAGTTAAGACAAGGAAAAATCAACTATAAAAATGACCTCAATAATTTAAGTTTTTAAATAAAAAAGAACAAATTAGAAACTGCAGCATCCTACTGTCTTTTTCCTTTTCTTTTCTTTTTCTTTGATGTGGATGTGACTGAGATCATTTCAACCACAGATGTCGTCCTCAGGTGAAGAAGTGAACATACACACATATATATGATGGACTTGTGATTAAAGGTCACATCATCATCCCCTGATTAGATCACCTGTTTCTTACACCAGGATCTTCTGTGATTGTAGATGCAAAGTGACTCTCTATGGAAATGCTCTGACTGACTCCAACAGGGACCTGATCACTCTGATGATGCTGTTTATCAATGGAGCACTTTATTGGAATATTGATGATGAATGTGCTAATGATCATTTTGATGTGAATGTGGCTAAATATCAGAGGATTTAAGAAAAACCTTTGTCATAAAAATCTCTCAAATTTAACCCACTCAGGGCTCCCAGACCCTAAGGAGAGACCAGTGTTCCCACCTTGACCTGCCTCACTGGGGCTCTGCTAATGGTTTTACTCTGCTACTGATATCAGTCTGCAACTCACTCTCGTTCTCTTTTCATAATCAGACCAACTTAACATTTTTCAGTGATGTTTTCCTTGTTTTGTCATAATGCAGAGATTGTTGTTTTACAACTATAAAGTTTATTTTTTTTAAGTCAAACATTTTTTCCATGGATTATTTTATACCAACAACAGATGTCTTCTTCCATATAACTGTAGCAGCAGAATTGTAACTCATGTCTGAATCAGATTTTCTCATTACTGGTAACAGTTTTATTAATGAACTTTGGTATTACATTATTTTAATTGTATTGTAATTTAACCACTTATTCTTCGAGTCTTACCTGACAGTGTCAGTGTTTAGAAATGGTTTCTTAAAACTGGTAGAAACAAGTTGTAAAAGGGAGGGCTGATGAGGGGCTTTTTTTTACTCAATGAATTCAACATTTTGTTTGCATTAGATACTATGGAGAGTTTATGAATTAGAAGTAAATTATTGAGTATCATCAGCATACAATGATATCAGATGGTTCTTATCTCACATTTTTAGATTGAAGTTTTATTTTCAGTATGAATTGTTTTGTTTTGTTTCACCAAAAGAAACAGCCAAATGAGTTACATCTGACTTTTTAAAGGTTTCATTTGAATCAACTTAATATTTATAATCATTTACTACCAAAAATTTTTACAATAGGTTTAAATCTAATAAAAATAGAATAGAATAGAACAGAATAGAAGAAAATAGAATATTTTGCAATGTTTACATATAGTTGAACCAAGCTTTCAGAAGAGAGCCTCACCCTGAACAAGGAGCCCCAGGGTGACCAGCAGTAGAGTCAGAGACATCATCATTGTGCTGCCGGCGTGTCAGTGGCTCTGAAAGGCCTGGACAGCCACTGATCAACACTGGCCTCTTAACAGCTGGGAGCAGAGAGGGAGGACACATATGCAAACACACAGAGTCAGTGAACTGTAGCTGTCCTCAACATATCATCATGTTTCCCATCAGCACTGAGAGAGGGGATTATTTATGCACAGTGAAAAGATTTTAACCTTGTTTTATCTCCGCCTTGATGTCAGGGTGGTACTGACGCCCGCACAGATTATTTAACCATTTTTTATTCAGTCAAACCAAGATTTCTCATTTATATCCAAACTAGACTTAATTTTCTGTTCGATGTCCACACTGAGAAAAGTGAAACCACTGTGTAATTCCTTTAAAGAGTATTTTTAAATTGGTCTAATGAAAAAATATGCTTTCCTGTTTAAAACTGATGTTTTCAGTTTGCTTCAAAGCAAATGACACTGCCTGTGGACAAAATTAAAAGAAACACTTCTACTTAAATGATATTTTCGGTTCAAACCAGAGGTTTTCCTGTCACGTGACCATGTGACTTCACATCAGACCGCTCTTTTCGATGTTGCAGTCCGCCATGATTGTTTCGTCGCATAAAGTGTGGCCCACAGGTGTGGACAGTCAGCCGTGCGGAAACTCTTTAAAACAAGGTAAGAATTCAAAATTGTGCCGTTTTGGTGCAACATGGTCTATCCATGCACATTTATGGCCAGTGGCAGAATGGAGAACTGACATTATCTAAAGACTGGCGTTGTATTTTGTGCGCTAACAGTAACGCTAATGCTAGCTAAACCGAGACGTTTGCACAAAACATTAGCAACAACTATGCTTAAGTTATTGTGACAAGACTTGAATATGGTAAAGTAGAAACGGGAGCGGGTCTGCCCGGCCACGTTTTGCTCAGGTGGGCTGCAGCCAGGCCCCGCCACACACACACACACACACAAAAACACACACACACACACACGCATAGCGTTGTCTCTGCAGCAGAGATGAAGCCTGTGAAACTCTGCAGTGGTTAGGGCACTGTTAAGTAATTGTGATTGGCGGGCGGGGGAGAGTGTGATAATGTGAGGGAGTTTATTGTGAGTTTACTGTTATGATGCAGTGTTCGGCACATATTAATTAATCCCGTCGCTGCTTCAAAATTGGGGCAGACTGAGAATAGTAGTCTACCCATTAATACATTTAACACTACACTTCCTTTTTTGTTTCTCTCAGACAGCGCTCGTATTCTCACTACACACTGTTCTGCAGTCAACAAACACACATGGCTATGGTGCTGCAACCGAATTTCACAGCTGTTAAATGATTGGCTGTTTGCCTGTCAGGTCGGAATGTCCAGGGATATGATAGGCTGAATGAACCAAGCAGGGAGGACATGTGGGATTATCTGTTAGTTGATTGGCTGTTTGCGTGTCACTCCATTGTCAAGGTGTGATATGCAGTTCATGAGCGGGCATATTTGAAGCCACATTTTTTCCAAAATAAAATACCATGCAGAGTAAATGTGAAAAAAAGCTGACAATTAATATTTTATTCATTCAGTGAGACCCAGTATCAAAGGATCCACAGAAGAGGGAGAGTTTATATTCCATTCTCTCATCTGTCAGTATAATCCACTATAGTACAATACCAGAATGCCTAAGGTCTAATAAATTGGGGTCTGTAGTGACAACATGGACAATGCTAACTGTCCCAACAAACTAAATGTGAAATCTTTCATTTCTGTTTACAGATTTGCTCCTGAAAAGGTCGCAGTAGGTAAGTCCCTAAATGAAGGACTGTGGAAATTGTTTTCATAGATGTTTAAGTGTCATTAGTGTCATTGACATGTTTGTTATATTTGTTATATTTCACTAATTGCAAAAAGAAAT
>CM073643.1:27458988-27483060 GCA_037074605.1 Trachinotus ovatus | reverse complement strand
ATCCCTGTCTGTGATGATGTAGTGTCTACTGAAACTGATGACACAGAGCTCCTGTCCTCACCTTCCAGCTCTGTCTCTACAAGAACCCAGGCGTGGCCAAGAGAGTTTCCAATACCAACATTCTCCTAAGACACTGAACTGCAGTTAGAAAAGGGAAATGCAGTGTATAGGTCAAGCAAGAGACCATTGGCACCAAGTCCTAAAACAATATCAGATATTCTGAGAAAGGTAGCTGAAGAGATTTACAAATACAAACCCTACCCAACAGATGCTGACTTCAGTGATGTGGCCGAAGCACTAATCAAGAAGCATCCATGCCTCTCTGAACCCGGTTCATACAGTGGTTGCTATGGATGGAAACAGCGGCTGAAGACAAAAATGGGCAACTATCGAACTCAGCTGAAGGGCATTGGTTGTGCTGAATTACTTGCAAATTCACTGAAATCCAAAGCTCCAGAGGATGCATTGCCTGCAAAAAGAGTCAAGAGACCTAGGAGAGGAGAAGCCAACCACATACCTGACATTCCAACTGGAGAGACCTCAGATAATTTGGAAGATGAGAGACTGTCACTTTTGAGTGAAGTGAGGAAGCGAAACAATCGTGCAGTGATAAAGAACAAAATGGACAAAACCTTTTCACTGCGAAGACAAGAAATTGTGGCAAAGGAATCAGGAGTGGAAGAGGTGAAAGAAAGATGGCCTGCATTGTTCACAGTGGATGAGGTAAATATTTTATTTTTCAATCAATAGCAATAGGTGGTGGCCAGTAAATTAAATTATATTAATATCCCCTATCACATGAATCCTGTGAAAAAAATTTAGCCAAAGCAGTCACAAAGAAGATCTCTTACAACACAGATTTTTTATGCAATATTTAATGTAATAACATATGATTGTGATATTTTGTTTTATAAAGATCAATGCTGAATTTATGAGGATTACCACTGTTCCACTTCAACCGCGATTCCTGGCTTCCTTGGACAAGCACCACAGCAAGCTGATTGAGATCATCAGGAACAAGGGAGGAGCTGTCAGAGAGAAGACCCGTGATGTGCTGAAAGTTCTTGATGAGGTATGTACTTGCTGAATACTCCAAAACTTGCGTTAAATCACGTAAATAGTAACACTGTAAATAGAAGCAATAGTGTTCATGTGTCATATTGTCATCACATTTGATTGTGGAAAGGTACAGTGTATATCTTGGGAGTTTGACAGGCTTTTTTAATGGTTTGCTCAAACCATTTGTTTGATTACTGTACAATTACTCTAAGTCTAAGTTCCCATTGATGCACTTTTGTTTTTGCGTCTTCAGTCAAGTTGCACATTTAGACAGCATGATTTTTGCATTGTTTATGTTTGCACTCTCACCTAGAGCCTTGATGTGAATCTAAGGAGAGAGTGTCTGCTGAAGTGTCTCATCCTGTACCTTGGGGAAGATGTACAAAAACTCATCAAGGAGTTTCTGGTGAGAAGTTTTGCAGGTCATAACTTTAGCATTAGACAATTCTAACTGAAGTATGTATGTGACTGTAATATTTAATGTTTTTTTGTCACAGCAGTTGTCACAACTTTTTGGAAGATAGCCGTTGCTAGCTGCTAGCTGCTAGATTCAATAATAATCACATTATTCAACATTATGATCCCTATAACATTATACAACTATGCAATGATAACATATCCTATCTATCAGTGAAGAAATACAAATATGGAATTTAATGAGATGCAACACAACAAACACAATGTAAGTACAACAGAAATGGTACTTACTTTTCTTCATTCACTTGACGCTTGGAGTACAACAACACCCTTCCAAAGCAAAATAACTAAAATCAACAGGCAGAAACGATGAGTAACTGTCCACTACAAGTCTACTACAGCTGAAAGAAAAAGTCTTCCGGTCTTCTGCTGTATGATTACATCACTTCATGCCACGCAAAGGAGAGAGGGACTTATGTGCATACATACACAATAAAAGCTTTTTATACAATAAATGTCTTGTCTTTTGTCAGGTTGGTGAGAAGGATGATGCTGAAAGAGAGCTGCAGCAGTGCACAATGTAGAAATGTGTCACTGATCATGTTGATGTGGATTTGAATGAATGACTGCAGATAAAGTTCTTGTAAAACCTCCTTTTATCTGTTTTCCTTTGATGCTCAAAGGATCAATTTCAGTTTGAGATACATTAAAATATAGATATTTCAGAAAGAGAATAATTTTGACAAATATTATCAATATGTTAGATTTCACTTGTTAAATACAGGACGTGATTTATTAGAGTTTGTTGTTGTCAGAGTCAGAGAGCCGTGTCTCTGCACAGTGAGAGGTTTTTGTACGACGCCTCAGTCAGTTTGTATCACTGTGGTACACGTTCGGTGGAGGAACCAGACTGGATGTTGGAAGTAAGTCTCATTTTTGATGTATTTTATTAGTGTCACAAGAATTTTGTGTTTCACTCTGACATTTTTATCTCGAAACTAAAATAAGTGATTTTACATCTTTAGTTACATATTCATCTGAAATTTTCTGCTGACGTCAAAAACAACAGTTTGTATTTAAAGCGTAAATGATGAATCAGAACATGATCAGTGTTTGGTCCATCATAGAAATCATGCATCAGATGTTTAGACACAGGAAACTTGAGGACTTGTAGTTGTAGTTTTGTCAGACAGAGTCAGAGAGCCGTGTCTCCGCACAGTGAGAGGTTTTTGTACGACCACTCAGTCAGTTTGTGTCACTGTGGTGGACTTTTGGTGAGGAACCAGACTGGATGTTGGAAGTAAGTTTCTGATCAAATACTAAATATTGTCTCATCAGTTTCAGCTTCTGATCTGTGTGTGTGAAACATCTGTAGGAGATATACATTTCCACTGGACCAATCCAAATCACTTTAAAATCTCTACGTTACTGTTCATTTCTCCAGTTTAAGCCTGAAGCTGAACTCAAAGCAGCTTCACTCCACTTTTAGTCTTTACACGTGAAACTGTTTGGAAGTTGAGTTGAAATGATTCTGAACAGTGAGGCTGAAGTTTTCTGAGGCTGTTGGTTTCTTTTTTATTTCTATATGTCTGATGTTTGAATGTGGTCGTCAGTGATCTGAGGCTGATCGTGTCCTTTAACTGTAGATCTGATTAACTGTTGTTTGTTGTAAATGTTGTTTCATTCTAAATGAACCGGGACTTTGGAGAAAATCATCAGTAATATTTTCCAACAGTATTTGATTGTTTCCATGAAATGATGATGTTTTCACCTACATTTTATTTGCCTTTTTTAAAATATTGTGATGTTGCACTTAGAGATTTTTTTCAAATGTAAAGTGTGTTACAAAAAATGTATTATTATTAATATTATTCCATAAAGTCCAGTAAAATGCAGCTGTTGAAATGTCCAATCAGCTTGTTTAGTTTCCAGCGTAGTTTGATATATTTCAGCTCATATGAGGAATCTTTCTGTGCTGATGTGCATGAGAGGCTTATTAAAGGGAAGTGAAACAATGTGTGTGAGTGAGTGACTGGTGGAGCAGAAAACCACCTGACACAAAATCCACTGTCACACAGTAAAGGTGTCCCAGTGGCTTCTGTTTGATTGACAGCTGTGTGCTCCCTGTCCTCTAAGCTGATTGTTGTCTCCTAGGTGACGTCCGCCCCACCCTGACGGTGCTGCCCCCCTCCAGCGAGGAGCTGCAGCAGGGGAAGGCCACGCTCATGTGCCTGGCCAACAAGGGCTTCCCCTCAGACTGGAGTCTGTCCTGGAAGGTGGAGCTGGCAGCAGCAGCAGCAGCAAGCTGGGAGGAGAGCAGGAGCCCCGGGGTGCTGGGGAGGGACGGCCTCTACAGCTGGAGCAGCACCCTGACGCTATGTGGAGACCAGTGGAGGAAGCTGGACTCTGTGACCTGTGAGGCCACCCAGGGCTCCCAGACTCTGGTCTCAGAGACACTGAGGAGAGACCAGTGTTCCCAGTCCTGACCTGACTCACTGGGACTCTGCTACTGGTTTTCCTCTGCTCCTGCTCTCACTCTGCTCTCTGTCTCTTCTGTCTCTCTCTCTCTCTCTCTTTTATTTCACATGTTTCAGTAACAATATTTACCAGCTTCTCACAGTGTTTCAATGTTGTTTCTGTCTCCAGATAATAAAAATCTGATCATACAATATCTGGTTTTCATGTTTTATTATTTTGAAGTGTCATCAAAGATTTAGTTTTTCTCTGTGATGAATTTATAAAGTAAATATAAGATTGCATATTATATCCATATATAATGAATATTCATAGAGTATATAAATCAATATTTATCATTAATAATAGATTAGTCCATCATTCTGATCAGAATCAATATGAACTCCTTCATGACAGTAAAAATGTCTCTTCTATAGATTTCCCTTCAATAATACACATTTGTAATTAAACCTGTGGTTGGAACATTTCAATGAAGAATCATCCAGTCATCTCTTATCACTGAAGTATGTTCATGGTAATGAATCTGACATTCTTATACTTTTAACTGTGTCCAAAGAATCTGGAAAATCCTTCAAGTTTGAATAATATTTTCTGGATCTGAAAGAAAAAGCAACACATCATCAGCATAGAGAGAAATAAAATGAGTTTGATCTGTCTTTCTAACATTGGAAATATTTACACATTAATTTTATTTAAGAGCTCAACAACAAAGAGAAATGAACAAGATGAAAAAACAATGAATTAAATTGTTACTGAGTTAAATTCTTCATAAACCCTTTTTGATCTCAATCTAAAATTACTGTAGTTCTTTGGAATACTAAAAGCACACAACAACAACCAAAATATGTTACAGTGGAATAATAAGTAATTTAGCATGAAGGACCTCATAATGTATGAAAGTAAAATGTATCAATTTATTTAATTCACAAATAAGTTTATATAAGAAAGGTGTTCACATTATCAAACTTCACCTGATGTTAACTTTGATATTCAGCGGAATGTTTCAAACATTGTTTTCATGAAATTATTCACAGTAAAGTATGAACAATACAACCTTAAGGAAAAAATACAGTATATTTAGTTTAAAATGTTCCAAATGAATCATTGTTATTTCCACTTTAAATTCTATTATTTTAGTGTCAGTGCAGCTGTGTGAACGAGCTGTAACTCTGCTGATGGTAGTGAGCTCTGAGACATTCATCCATTCATTTATAACAAGTAGGTTAGACTAATGCAATGGTCTATTCACCAGCCTCCCAAAATCACCTGTGTGGTGATTACAGTTCATTCAAATGTGGCTGCACATTCTCACTGGAACTAAAAGCTCTGAACATATTTCACCTGCTCTCAGATCTCTGCTTTGGCTCCTCATTAAAACTGGAATTGATTTTAAAATTCTGCTACTTATAAACAAAGCTGTGAATGGCCTTGCACCTCAGTGTCTAAAGGACATGTTCATTAGACAGAAACCAGGAGGACCTCTCAGGTCCACAGGCTGTGGTCGAACCATTCCTCACACTAAGACTAAACCAGGGGAAGCTGACTTTTGTATTTATACCCCCTGAACGCCCTCCCTGAGGAGTTCATGGTTTTAGTTCTTAGTTTGTGTGTGTGTGTGTGTGTGTGTGTGTGTCTGTGTTGTCCTCAGTGAACTGTATCAGTCAGTTCAGTTTCTGTTCAGGGACTGAGGGAGGTTTTTGCACGACACTTTTTCACTGTGTGATCACAGCCTGACTGTTGATATAGTGATAACTCTGACAATAATAAACTCCTGAATCTTCAGCCTGGACTCCACTGATGCTCAGAGTGAAGTCAACTCCATTCCCTGCTCCACTTCCACTGAATCTGGAGGAGATTCCTGAATTTCTACTTGATGTTAAGTAGATCAGAAGTTTAGGAGCTTCTCCAGGTTTCTGATGGTACCAGGACAGGTAGTATTGTGAACCAGAGTAGTGAGCTACTTTTGGACTGGCCTTACAGTCAACAGAGACAGTTTGACCAAGCTGCACTGATTTGGCTGCTGATTGAGTCACGACAACATTTTGTCCGACAGAGCCTGAGGAGAGAGAAGAAACACTGGACATGAGATGGTGAGGTGAAACTCAGCTACACTCCAAATGATTTTCACATGACAGAAACATAATTTTCCTCACCCTGAGTGAAGCAGAGGAGAGTCCAGATGAGGACGGAGACCAGAGTCATGTTTGTGATGAGGAGGATTTGTGTGTCTTCTGTTGTGATGAAGGACAGCTGTCAGTCATCCAGTCTTCAACTGTCAGGACTATAAACTCTCCCAGAGCACTGGAGCATGGTGCTGCTGATCAAAGTGGCTCTCTATGGAAATGCTCTGACTGACTCAACCAGGGACCTGATCACTCTGATCATGCTGTTTGTCAATGGATCAATCCATATTCACAGTATTGATTAGAAATGTGTCACTGATCATGTTGATGTGGATTTGAATGAATGACTGCAGATAAAGTTCTTGTAAAACCTCCTTTTATCTGTTTTCCTTTGATGCTCAAAGGATCAATTTCAGTTTGAGATACATTAAAAATATAGATAGTTCAGAAAGAGAATAATTTTGACAAATATTATCAATATTTAGATTTCACATTGTTAAAATACAGGACGTGATTTATTAGAGTTTGTTGTTGTCAGACTCAGAGAGCCGTGTCTCTGCACAGTGAGAGGTTTTTGTACGACGCCTCAGTCAGTTTGTATCACTGTGGTACACGTTCGGTGGAGGAACCAGACTGGATGTTGGAAGTAAGTTTCATTTTTGATGTATTTTATTATGTCACAAACAATATTTTGTGTTTCACTCTTATATTTTTATCTAGAAACTAAAATATGTGATTTTACATCTTCAGTTAAATTTTTTCCTGAAATGTTCTGCCCATGTCAAAAACAACAGTTTTGTATTTAAAGCGTAAATGATGAATCAGAACATGATCAGTGTTTGGTCCATCATAGAAATCATGTCATCAGATGTTCAGAAGACAGAAACTTGAGGACTTGTAGTTGTAGTTTTGTCAGACAGAGTCAGAGAGCCGTGTCTCTGCACAGTGAGAGGTTTTTGTACGACCACTCAGTCAGTTTGTGTCACTGTGGTGGACTTTTGGTGGAGGAACCAGACTGGATGTTGGAAGTAAGTTTCTGATCAAATACTAAATATTGTCTCATCAGTTCAGGTTCTAATCTCTGTGTCTGAACATCTGTAGGAGATATAAATTTCCATGAGGCCGATCTAAACCACTTTAAAGTCTCTGTTTTGTTGTTCATTTCTCCTCTTTAACCATGAAGCTGAACTTGAAGCAGATTCACTGAACTTTTCTTTACATGTTCCAGTTAATTTGTGAGACGTGAACAATTTGAGCTGCAGCAAAGATTAAACAGCAACAACCCTGCAGTCCTCTTTAAAGTTTAAACTGGTTTAGAAATTGAGCTAAAATTATTCTATGACTGAAATCTTCTGAATTTAATAGTTTCTTATGGTAATAACTTTTTTAATCTGTGTCTGATTTGCTGTCAGTTATTATGTGATATTTTGTGTTTAACAGTCGATTGATTTAACTGTTTTCTCTTGATAGTTTTATCAGTAAATGTGTTTCACTATAAATGAATCAGGACTTTGAAGAAATTCATAAAAAACTGAAAATGTTTCCAAACAGTATTTTATTATTTCCATTAAATTGTGTAATATAAACTACAGTAAAATGTAATTATTAAATGTGAAATTAGCTTCTTGCGTTTCCAGTGTAGTTTGATGTATTTCAGGTCAAAGTGTCTGATGATTGTCTCTGTGCTGATGTGCATGAGAGGCTTCTTAAAGGGAAGTGAAACAATGTGTGAGTGAGTGACTGGTGGAGCAGAAAAACCACCTGACAGAAACTCCTTAAAGGAGAAAATCAACTCTCACACAGTGAAGGTGTCCAAGTGTCTGCTGTTTGATTGACAGCTGTGTGCTCCCTGTCCTCTAAGCTGATTGGTGTCTCCTAGGTGATACCCGTCCCACCCTGACGGTGCTGCCCCCCTCCAGCGAGGAGCTCCATCAGACAGAGGTCACACTCATGTGCCTGGCCAACAAGGGCTTCCCCTCAGACTGGAGTCTGTCCTGGAAGGTGGACGGCAGCAGCAGCAGCAGCAGCAGCAGCAGCAGCAGCTGGAGGAGAGCAGGAGCCCCGGGGTGCTGGGGAGGGACGGCCTCTACAGTTGGAGCAGCACCCTGAGGCTCCCTGCAGACCAGTGGGGGAAGCTGGACTCTGTGACCTGTGAGGCCACCCAGGGCTCCCAGACTCTGGTCTCAGAGACACTGAGGAGAGACCAGTGTTCCCAGTCCTGACCTGACTCACTGGGACTCTGCTACTGGTTTTCCCTCTGCTCCTGCTCTCACTCTGCTCTCTGTCTCTCTGTCTCTCTCTCTCTTTTATTTCACATGTTTCAGTAACAATATTTTACCAGCTTCTCACAGTGTTTCAATGTTGTTTCTGTCTCCAGATAATAAAAATATGATCATCAAATATCTGGTTTTCATGTTTTCATTTTTAAATTGTCAATCAAAGATTTTGTCTTAATTATAAACAGTGACTGTAATAAATTCAGAGAAAAACTGAAATGACAAAAGTTGTTTTTTTTTTTTTGGCAATGAAGACTTTACAGGAAATGAATAAGATATCATTACAATACAATAATAACACATATCCACATGTGCTGTGTATTAATATTGTTTTCAAACACAGACAAACTTTCTGAGTTTTGATTTATTATTATAAACCAGTGATGGCAGTAGTGTATGTCCACCATTAGTTTTCATTGTCACCTTCATGTCTGTAAGAAATTCTCTGTGTTGTTGTTGAGACTGTTACAGTAATATTGTTGTAGGTGTTTCCACATAAAGTTCAAAACCCTTTGAACTTAACCAGAAACATCACAAACATGTTTAAATCTGAAATATCAAGTTGTTGATCATCAGCATAGGGTGATATAAAATGTGGTGTAATCTGCAATGATGAGGTTTTATAAGATCCCATGAGATGAGAACAAAATGTCATTGTTAAAATGTTACAAGCTAATCAGATTGAGAACTAAATTTTCTTCATTTGTTTTGTTAATTTTATAATTTTTCTTTCTGAATAACAGTTTGTTTTTGTTGGAAATTGTTAAAACTGAGTTTTACACTAATAACAAAAAAATCTAAAAATCTAAATTAGTAAAATTTTTTAATAAAATATGTGTGTTTATTTATTTCTGAAGTGTGAGTGAACTGTTCTCAATGACAGACATGTGCTCAGTGTGTGTTTTTTTTCATTTAAAATAAAAAATAAAGTGATCATTTCAAACACTTTTTCTGTTCAAATGTAGTGTTTGTTTCAATGTTATGTATCAGTGGAGATGAACTTGCATCCTGACTGAGTGTGTTTGGAAACAGTAAAATAATCATTATCATTATTAATATATGAAATAAATAAAACAATATTTCTATCAGGTAAAACTTCTCACAGCTTGAGAACATGTTGCTGTCAAACCTCTGCTGTTTTAGTGTCAGTGCAGCTGTTGAGTCAGATCAGTTCCTCTGCAGCTGAGGGAGGTTTTTTATCGATGTTGTATCACTGTGTGAACGGGGAGCTGCGACTCTGTTGACAGTAGTAAACTCCTGAATCTTCAGCCTGAACTCTACTGATGGTCAGAGTGTAGTCAGTCCCACTGTTTGCTCTTCCACTAAAACGATCTGAAACTCCAGTCTGAAGGCCGTTAGCCCAATAAATCAGGAGTTTAGGAGCTTCTCCAGGTTTCTGAAGGTACCAGTTGAGCCACTTCTTACCACTACTCTCAACACTTGCACTGGTTTGACATCTGATGGAGACAGTCTGACCTGGACCTACAGACTTAGAATTAGGAGACTGAGTCACAGTGATTTCTCCTGATGAACCTGGAAAACATGAAAAAGAGGAGAAGGGTTATTGAGACAAATTGAGGATCATTTCTTTAACATGGAGAATAGATGAAGAAGGTCAGTGCTGCTTGTTTCAGTCTTTCTCCATCACAGCAGAACATCATTGTGTGAACCTGGTTGCATCCTGAAGCCAAGTTTTCAGAAGAGAGCCTCACCCTGAACAAGGAGCCCCAGGGTGACCAGCAGTAGAGTCAGAGACATCATCATTGTGCTGCCGGCGTGTCAGTGGCTCTGAAAGGCCTGGACAGCCACTGATCAACACTGGCCTCTTAACGGCTGGGAGCAGAGAGGGAGGACACATATGCAAACACACAGAGTCAGTCAACTGTAGCTGTCCTCAACATATCATGCTGTGTCCTCCTCACTGCTGCAGCACTTCACTGTTTCAATCATCCTCATGGAGATTCANATCAATACTGTGATCAATGGATTGATCCATTGACAAACAGCATGATCAGAGTGATCAGGTCCCTGTTGGAGTCAGTCAGAGCATTTCCATAGAGAGCCACTTTGCATCAGCAGCACCATGCTCCAGTGCTCTGGGAGAGTTTATAGTCCTGACAGTTGAAGACTGGATGACTGACAGCTGTCCTTCATCACAACAGAAGACACACAAATCCTCCTCATCAAAAACATGACTCTGGTCTCCGTCCTCATCTGGACTCTCCTCTGCTGCTGCTTCACAGGTAAAGTCCAGAGAATCAAACTCCTCTCCTCTATCAACATCCGTCCCTCTGAAATGAAGCCGATAAAACCATGATTCTGCTTTATGTTTGTGTCTCTGTGTCCTCAGAGTCCAGAGGACAGGTCACAGTGACTCAGTCTGGAGCAGTGAGCTCTGCTCTGGGAGCCTCCGTCACTATCACATGTAGAGTCAGTCATGAGGTTTGGAGCTGCAGCAGTGCTTATTGTTTAAGCTGGTACCAACAGAGAGATGGAGAAACTCCTAAACTGCTCATTCACTCTACTTCCACTCGAGCATCAGGGACTCCAGGTCGTTTTACAGGCAGTGGATCAAAGACTGACTTCACTCTGAGCATCAGTGGAGTCCAGGCTGAAGATTCAGGACTTTATTATTGTCAGAGTGGAAACCTTATCAACAGTCAGTATCTCTTCACACAGTGAAAAAGCGTCATACAAAAACGTCCCTCAGTCACTGAACAGAAACTGAACTGAGACTGATACAGTTCACTGAGGACACACACACACACACAGACACACACACACACTGTTAACATCACAGCATCTATTCTATCTGTTATCTGACGTCTCAAATTCAATGTCAAAATGTACAGTTGTGTATCATCTGCATAAATGTAAGACATCAGCTCCTCTCCTATTAATCAGCAGCAGCATTTAGACTCTGACCAACAGAGGACCCAGGATGGAGCCTTGAGGAACACCAGAACTTATAGTGATAGTAGCTGATGAATGTTGAGCAAGTGAGACATCATCATCTCTGTCTGGGAGATAAAGACTGAACCAGTTTAACACTGTGACACAGGAGGAACATATCTACAGTTTATATCTTAGTCTGTTGGAGCTGAACTTTATTGTTTCTTTCTTTCATGTTTTCTTTGGAAAAACAAGTGAATAAAAAATGTGAATCTTATCTGGTGAAACTCTGAACCCACCAACACCACAGTGATCCTTCAATGCTGCACCATTGTCCTATTGGGACAAAACTATCAGTGGCAGTTAGCAGCTGTGTTGAGCCAGTGACTGTCTCACTAAAGGCTCCTGATGCTCTCATAAGAGGTTAATAGGCTGCTGGTGTCGGCCTCCAATAGGCTGAGGATTGAAGGTGTGGGATATTCAACACTGAAGTATCTAATCACAAATGTTGTTGCTTCTGAATCCTGGACTGTGGAACCCATTTAGAACTGGTTGAGCCCCCATCAAGGAGCTGGAGTTCACTTCATGTGATGTACAGTCCGTTGCTTAAAAACTAGTTCTCAGTGTTAAATACCTCAGTGTGGTTGATTATAAGTGTGTGACACAGTTTTCTTGGTGTACTGATGTCGTCTGGTTTGATGCTGAAGTCTTGACCACAAGTCTGACTCAAGTCTTAATGAGACGTTATTTAACAAACTGAAATAATTATTTTACCTCAAACAATTTAATTACAAGGACTATACAACATCCTGAGTGTGAGTGAATCTCTATGAGGATGATTGAAACAGTGAAGTGCTGCAGCAGTGAGGAGGAGACAGCATGATATGTTGAGGACAGCTACAGTTGACTGACTCTGTGTGTTTGCATATGTGTCCTCCCTCTCTGCTCCCAGCCGTTAAGAGGCCAGTGTTGATCAGTGGCTGTCCAGGCCTTTCAGAGCCACTGACACGCCGGCAGCACAATGATGATGTCTCTGACTCTACTGCTGGTCACCCTGGGGCTCCTTGTTCAGGGTGAGGCTCTCTTCTGAAAACTTGGCTTCAGGATGCAACCAGGTTCACACAATGATGTTCTGCTGTGATGGAGAAAGACTGAAACAAGCAGCACTGACCTTCTTCATCTATTCTCCATGTTAAAGAAATGATCCTCTTCTGTTTGGATGTTGATCATCTTTCTCCAAGTTTGTCTCAATAACCCTTTCTCCTGCTTTTTCATGTTTTCCCAGGTTCATCAGGAACAAAATCATCCTGAATCAGTCTCCTGGATTTCAGTCTGCAGCTCCAGGACAGACTGTCTGCCATCAGATGTCAAACCAGTTTAAGTTTGAATTATGAATGGGTAAAAGTGGCTCCAACTGGTACCTTCAGAAATCTGGAGAAGCTCCTAAACTCCTGATTTACTGGGCTAACGGCCTTCAGACTGGAGTTTCAGATCGTTTTCAGTGGAAGTAAAATCAGTGGTGACTGACTACACCTCTGCCATCAGATAGAGTTAGGCTGAAGATTCAGGAGTTTATTACTGTCAGAGTCGCCTCTCTATCAACAGTCAGTGGGTGTTCACACAGTGAAAAAGCGTTACGTACAACCTCGCTCAGTCACTGAACAGAAACTGAACTGACTGCTGCATGGAAGCTGCTGCAGAGGACTGATACATTCACTGAGGACACAACACACACACAACTGACAGCACACACACACACACATGCACATCGTTAACATCACAACATCTATTCTATCTGTTATCTGACGTCTCAAATTCAGTGTCAAAATGTACAGTTGTGTATCATCTGCATAAATGTAAGACATCAGCTTCTCTACTATTAATCAGCAGCAGCATTTAGACTCTGACCAACAGAGGACCCAGGATGGAGCCTTGAGGAACACCAGAACTTATAGTGATAGGGGCGGTGTTTAGCTCAGTGGGTAGAGCAACCACCCCATGGGTTGAGGCTATAGTCCTCAATGCAGGCGCCCCGGTTTGATTCCCCGGCTGGGGCTATCTGCGTGTCCATTTCCCCTCTCTCCTGCCTCCCCACTTCCTGTCTCTCTCAACTGCCCTATACAATAAAGGCATGAAAAGGACAAAAAAAAATAATAAAAAAAACAAAACAAATATAGTGATAGTAGCTGATGAATGTTGAGCAAGTGAGACACATCATCTCTGCCTGAAGATAAAGGACTGAACCAGTTTAACCACTGTGACACAGGAGGTGACATATCTACAGTTTATATCTTAGTCTGTTGGAGCTGAACTTTATTGTTTCTTTCTTTCTTTATGTTTTCATTTGGAAAAACAAATGAATAAAATGTGAATCTTTCATGGTGAAAAATTGAACCTCCAACACACCACAGTGATCCTTCAATGCTGCACCCATTGTCCTATTGGGACAAAACTATCAGTGGCAGTTAGCAGCTGTGTTGAGCCAGTGACTGTCTCACTAAAAGCTCCTGATGCTCTCATAAGAGGTTAATAGGCTGCTGGTGTCGGCCTCCAATAGGCTGAGGATTGAAGGTGTGGGATATTCAACACTGAGGTATCTAATCACAAATGTTGTTGCTTCTGAATCCTGGACTGTGGAACCCATTTAGAACTGGTTGAGCCCCCATCAAGGAGCTGGAGTTCACTTCATGTGATGTACAGTCCGTTGCTTAAAAACTAGTTCTCAGTGTTAAATACCTCAGTGTGGTTGATTATAAGTGTGTGACACAGTTTTCTTGGTGTACTGATGTCGTCTGGTTTGATGCTGAAGTCTTGACCAACAAGTCTGGACTCAAGTTTAAATGAGACGTTATTTAACAAACTGAAATAATTATTTTACCTCAAACAATTTAATTACAAGGACTATACAACATCCTGAGTGTGAGTGAATCTCTATGAGGATGAATTGAAAAGTGAAGTGCTGCCAGGCAGTGAGGAGAGAGACAGAATGATGATGTTAGGCAGCTACAGCCTTGACTGACTCTGTGTGTTTGCAATATGTGTCCTCCCTCTCTGCTCCCAGCCGTTAAGAGGCCAGTGTTGATCAGTGGCTCGTCCAGGCCTTTCAGAGCCACTGACACGCCGCAGCACACAATGATGTGTCTCCTTGACTCTCCTGCTGGTCACCCTGGGGCTCCTTGTTCAGGGTGAGACTCTCTTCTGAAAACTTGGCTTCAGGATGCAACCAGGTTCACACAATGATGTTCTGCTGTGATGGAGAAAGACTGAAACAAGCAGCACTGACCTTCTTCATCTATTCTCCATGTTAAAGAAAATGATCCTCTTCTGTTTGGATGTTGATCATCTTTCTCCAAGCTGGATTTGTTCTCAATAACCCTTCTCGCATCTTTTTCATGTTTTCCAGTTCATCAAGCAGAAATAATCCTGACTACATCTCCTGAATCTTCAGTCTGTCAGGTCCAGGACAGAATCTGTCTCCATCAGATGTCAAACCAGTTTAAGTGTTGTATATGATGATAAGAATTGGCTCAACTGGTACCTTCAGAAACCTGGAGAAGCTCCTAAACTCCTGATTTATTGGGCTAACGGCCTTCCAGACTGGAGTTTCAAGCATCGTTTCCAGTGGAAGAGCAAACAGTGGGACTGACTTCACTCTGACCATCAGTAGAGTTCAGGCTGAAGATTCAGGAGTTTACTACTGTCAACAGAGTCGCAGCTCCCCGTTCACACAGTGATACAACGTCGTACAAAAACCTCCCTTCAGCTGCAGAGGAAACTGGATCTGAACTCAACAGCTCACTGACACTAAACAGCAG
Source organism: Trachinotus ovatus (assembly GCA_037074605.1). Taxonomy (NCBI): domain Eukaryota; kingdom Metazoa; phylum Chordata; class Actinopteri; order Carangiformes; family Carangidae; genus Trachinotus; species Trachinotus ovatus. The sequence goes on along the minus strand of CM073643.1, from coordinate 27,468,003 downwards.
AGGTTTGACAGGGCAACATGTTCTCAAGCTGTGAGAAGTTTTGTTACCTGACTAAAAATATTCATTATTTTATCTATTTCATATATTAATAATGATAATGATTATTTTACTGTAACTGAGACTGATAGAGTTCACTGAGGACACACACAGACACCACACAAACACTGTTAACATCACAGCATCTATTCTATCTGTTATCTGACGTCTCAAATTCAATGTCAAAATGTACAGTTGTGTATCATCTGCATAAATGTAAGACATCAGCTCCTCTCCTATTAATCAGCAGCAGCATTTAGACTCTGACCAACAGAGGACCCAGGATGGAGCCTTGAGGAACACCAGAACTTATAGTGATAGTAGCTGATGAATGTTGAGCAAGTGAGACATCATCATCTCTGTCTGGGAGATAAAGACTGAACCAGTTTAACACTGTGACACAGGAGGAACATATCTACAGTTTATATCTTAGTCTGTTGGAGCGTGAACTTTATTGTTTCTTTCTTTCGATGTTTTCTTTGAAAAACTAAGTGAATAAAAAATGTGAAATCTATCTGGTGAAACTCTGAACCCACCAACACCACAGTGATCCTTCAATGCTGCACCATTGTCCTATTGGGACAAAACTATCAGTGGCAGTTAGCAGCTGTGTTGAGCCAGTGACTGTCTCACTAAAGGCTCCTGATGCTCTCATAAGAGGTTAATAGGCTGCTGGTGTCGGCCTCCAATAGGCTGAGGATTGAAGGTGTGGGATATTCAACACTGAAGTATCTAATCACAAATGTTGTTGCTTCTGAATCCTGGACTGTGGAACCCATTTAGAACTGGTTGAGCCCCCATCAAGGAGCTGGAGTTCACTTCATGTGATGTACAGTGTCCGTTGCTTAAAAACTAGTTCTCAGTGTTAAATACCTCAGTGTGGTTGATTATAAGTTGTGACACAGTTTTTCTTGGTGTTAACTGATGTCGTCTGGTTTGATGCTGAAGTCTTGACCACAAGTCTGACTCAAGTCTTAATGAGACGTTATTTAACAAACTGAAATAATTAATTTACCTCTAAAACAATTTATTACAAGGACTATACAAATCCTGAGTGTGAGTGAATCTCTATGAGGATGATTGAAACAGTTGAAGTGCTGGCAGCAGTGGAGGAGGACAAGCTGATATGTTGAGGAACAGCTACAGTTGACTGACTCTGTGTGTTTGCATATGTGTCCTCCCTCTCTGCTCCCAGCCGTTAAGAGGCCAGTGTTGATCAGTGGCTGTCCAGGCCTTTCAGAGCCACTGACTAGCCGGCAGCAACAATGATGATGTCTCTGAACTCTACTTGCTGGTCAGCCCTGGGCTCCCTTGTTCAGGGTGAGCTCTCATTCTGAAAACTTGGCTTCAGGATGCAACCAGGTTTCACACAAATGATGTTCTGCTGTGATTGGAGAAAGACTGAAACAACAGCACTTGACCTTCTTCATCTATTCTTCCATGTTAAAGAAATTATCCTCTTCTGTTGGATGTTGATACATCTTTTCTCCAATGGTTTGCTCTCAATAACCCTTCTCCTGCTTTTCATGTTTTCCAGGTTCATCAGGACAAATCATCCTGACTCAGTCTCCTGGATTTCAGTCTGCAGCTCCAGGACAGACTGTCTCCATCAGATGTCAAACCAGTTTAAGTGTTGAATATGAATGGTAAAAAGTGGCTCCACTGGTACCTTCAGAAATCTGGAGAGTTTCACTTCCCTTTAAGAAGCCTCTCATGCACATCAGCACAGAAAGATTCCTCATATGAGCTGAAATATATCAAACTACGCTGGAAACTAAACAAGCTGATTGGACATTTCAACAGCTGCATTTTACTGGACTTTATGGAATAATATTAATAATAATACATTTTATTTGTAACACACTTTACATTTGAAAAAAATCTCTAAGTGCAACATCACAATATTTTAAAAAAGGCAAATAAAATGTAGGTGAAAACATCATCATTTCATGGAAACAATCAAATACTGTTGGAAAATATTACTGATGATTTTCTCCAAAGTCCCGGTTCATTTAGAATGAAACACATTTACAACAAACAACAGTTAATCAGATCTACAGTTAAAGGACATGATCAGCCTCAGATCACTGACGACCACATTCAAACATCAGACATATAGAAATAAAAAAGAAACCAACAGCCTCAGAAAACTTCAGCCTCACTGTTCAGAATCATTTCAACTCAACTTCCAAACAGTTTCACGTGTAAAGACTAAAAGTGGAGTGAAGCTGCTTTGAGTTCAGCTTCAGGCTTAAACTGGAGAAATGAACAGTAACGTAGAGATTTTAAAGTGATTTGGATTGGTCCAGTGGAAATGTATATCTCCTACAGATGTTCACACACACAGATCAGAAGCTGAACTGATGAGACAATATTTAATATTTGATCAGAAACTTACTTCCAACATCCAGTCTGGTTCCTCCACCAAAAGTCCACCACAGTGACACAAACTGACTGAGTGGTCGTACAAAAACCTCTCACTGTGCAGAGACACGGCTCTCTGACTCTGTCTGACAAAACTACAACTACAAGTCCTCAAGTTTCTGTCTTCTGAACATCTGATGACATGATTTCTATGATGGACCAAACACTGATCATGTTCTGATTCATCATTTACGCTTTAAATACAAAACTGTTGTTTTTGACATGGGCAGAACATTTCAGGAAAAAATTTAACTGAAGATGTAAAATCACATATTTTAGTTTCTAGATAAAAATGTCAGAGTGAAACACAAAATATTGTTTGTGACATAATAAAATACATCAAAAATGAAACTTACTTCCAACATCCAGTCTGGTTCCTCCACCGAACGTGTACCACAGTGATACAAACTGACTGAGGCGTCGTACAAAAACCTCTCACTGTGCAGAGACACGGCTCTCTGACTCTGACAACAACAAACTCTAATAAATCACTTCCTGTTTTTTAATTTGAAATCTAACTATTGATAATATTTGATAATTGATTGTTCTCTTTCTGAAATATTTATATTTTTAATGTATCTCAAACTGAAATTGATCCTTTGAGCATCAAAGGAAAACAGATAAAAGGAGGTTTTACAAGAACTTTATCTGCAGTCATTCATTCAAATCCACATCAACATGATCAGTGACACATTTCTAATCAATACTGTGATCAATGGATTGATCCATTGACAAACAGCATGATCAGAGTGATCAGGTCCCTGTTGGAGTCAGTCAGAGCATTTCCATAGAGAGCCACTTTGCATCAGCAGCACCATGCTCCAGTGCTCTGGGAGAGTTTATAGTCCTGACAGTTGAAGACTGGATGACTGACAGCTGTCCTTCATCACAACAGAAGACACACAAATCCTCCTCATCACAAACATGACTCTGGTCTCCGTCCTCATCTGGACTCTCCTCTGCTTCACTCAGGGTGAGGAAAATCATGTTTCTGTCATGTGAAAATCATTTGGAGTGTAGCTGAGTTTCACCTCACCATCTCATGTCCAGTGTTTCTTCTCTCTCCTCAGGCTCTGTCGGACAAAATGTTGTCGTGACTCAATCAGCAGCCAAATCAGTGCAGCTCGGTCAAACTGTCTCTGTTGACTGTAAGGCCAGTCCAAAAGTAGCTCACTACTCTGGTTCACAATACTTCCTGTCCTGGTACCATCAGAAAACTGGAGAAGCTCCTAAACTTCTGATCTACTTAACATCAGACAGAGTTTCAGGAATCTCCTCCAGATTCAGTGGAAGTGGAGCAGGGAATGGAGTTGACTTCACTCTGAGCATCAGTGGAGTCCAGGCTGAAGATTCAGGAGTTTATTATTGTCAGAGTTATCACTCTATCAACAGTCAGGCTGTGTTCACACAGTGAAAAAGTGTCGTACAAAAACCTCCCTCAGTCACTGAACAGAAACTGCAGCTGGGAGCTCTGGACACAAACATGAATCATGATTTTAGAAAGAGACTTGACAATTAATGTCTGAGACTTTAAGCTGCTCACACAAAGTCTGATTTCCTCTTATTTCCATTTGACTGGTGAAAATGTAGATGACAAGAATTGATTATGAACAGAGAAATGAACCATGTTCATTGATTAGACTGGAGATATTCAGCAACATCAAAATATAGAGTTATGTATCATCTGCATACAAAGAAGAATCAGGTTCAAGTTGCTGGTTAACAAAAGCAGCACGATATCTCAGGAACACACTGATGGAAATTCTTCAAATCTGGCAGAAACATTGATTTGGACTCAAAGACAAAGTGATTAGATTTTGGTGATCAAAGGTCAAAGGTCAATGTCACAGTGACCTCACAAAACACTTAAGCAATTATATATATAAAAATTCACACATCAATTATTGCAAAATTTCATACAGGGATTGATAATTTTAGGACTTTGGATGAACAGGGATGTGATCTGGAATTAGTTTGATTGGCGGAGGCATACAACAGCAAGGTGGTAATTCTAGTATTTATTGTTGTGATGGTGTTTATTTGCTGCCTCACTGAATAGATCTCTTTTAAAAACATTATCTACATCTTTCTGAGAAATTTTTTTAGGTAAAAGAGAAATTAGAAAAAGTTTTACTTGAAAACTTTAACTGACAGTTGGTACAAGAGTTTCTCAGTGTGAGTGAATCTCCATGAGGATGATTGAAACAGTGAAGTGCTGCAGCAGTGAGGAGGACACAGCATGATATGTTGAGGACAGCTACAGTTGACTGACTCTGTGTGTTTGCATATGCGTCCTCCCTCTCTGCTCCCAGCCGTTAAGAGGCCAGTGTTGATCAGTGGCTGTCCAGGCCTTTCAGAGCCACTGACACGCCGGCAGCACAATGATGATGTCTCTGACTCTACTGCTGGTCACCCTGGGGCTCCTTGTTCAGGGTGAGACTCTCTTCTGAAAACTTGGCTTCAGGATGCANAGCAGCACCCTGAGGCTCCCTGCAGACCAGTGGGGGAAGCTGGACTCTGTGACCTGTGAGGCCACCCAGGGCTCCCAGACTCTGGTCTCAGAGACACTGAGGAGAGACCAGTGTTCCCAGTCCTGACCTGACTCACTGGGACTCTGCTACTGGTTTTACTCTGCTCACTGTGACATTGTCTCTCTCTCTCTTTCTCATCTTCTCTCTCTCTGATATGTTTTCTAGTTTTCTCTAATGTTTGTAATTTCATTATTTCTACAAAATAAAGATCTGTTCATCAAATAAATTCTGCTTCCATCTGTAGTTTTTATTACATCAGCAGGTGATTATGATACTTTCTCAGTGACATGAAATACAACTCGATTGATAACTCTCCCTGGTTAAATTTCTGCAGTCATTATTTGCGGGTTAACTCTTTTTTTTTTTTTTTTACATATTTTGCTGAATTAACAGAATTGTCATTTCAATTCAAACACTGAGATCTGAAAGTGATAGTTATATGTTGTTTGAGGGACAGAAATCTGCTGCGTCTTTTTTTTGGATTTTCAGTAGCAGAAATATAAAGTACGGTATCATCAGCATAAAGAGATATCCAGTAACTCTGGAACCATAAGTGTGTCTCATTCCTTGAATAAACTGTTGTCAAATATTAAAACAATCATTTCGTACAATAAGTCTCATTATTAGTGGAGTACTTGTTTTCATTCATGTGTGTAGATGCCTTTGTAATCAACAAAAGTTCTTCTGATAAGTTAGATACTATTGTGCATGAATGATTTTAAAGACTATTTGAGATGTACCACGTCATAAGAATGAACTGATGTGGAATCTGTGAGTTTGGTGTTAACATTGACTGACATCTACTCAGTGTGTTTGGCAGTATAACAAAAAAATTTACGTTTACTTGTCAACTGTTACTGTCAAAAAGTGCTGTTTGTTTCGTGTGTTGTTCTTTGTATTTGGAAAAGGTAAAGTCTTCAAAGTCTTTATTAATAAATTAAATAAATACAGTATTTCTATAGGCAACATTTCCTACAACATGAGAATATGTTGCAGTCAAACTCTAGTGTTTTAGTTTCTCTGCAGCTGTTGAGTCAGATCACTTCCTCTGCAGCTGAGGGAGGTTTTTGTACGACGCTGTATCACTGTGTGAACGGGAAGCTCTCACTCTGCTGACAATAATAAACTCCTGCATCTTGAGCCTGAACTCCACTGATGGTCAGAGTGAAGTCAGTCCCACCTGATTTACTTCCACTGAAACGATCTGAAACTCCAGAGTGACGGATTGTATCATCACGAATCAGGAGTTTAGTAGTTTCTCCAGGTTTGTGAAGGTACCACTGCATGTCATAGTTAACAGCTGAACTGGCTTTACATCTGATAGAGACTGTCTGACCTAAAACAACAGATTGAGATCCAGGAGACTGAGTCAGGATGATTTCTCCTGATGAACCTGGAAAACATGAAAAAGAGGAGAAGGGTTATTGAGACAAATCCAGCTTGGAGAAAGATGATCAACACCCAAACAGAAGAGGATCATTTCTTTCACATGGAGAATAGATGAAGAAGGTCAGTGGAGCTCAAGGAGCCCCAGGGTGACCAGCAGTAGAGTCAGAGACATCATCATCGTGCTGCTGGCGTGTCAGTGGTTCTGAAAGGCCTGGACAGCCACTGATCAACACTGGCCTCTTAACAGCTGGGAGCAGAGAGGGAGGACACATATGCAAACACACAGAGTCAGTGAACTGTAGCTGTCCTCAACATCATCATGTTTCCCATCAGCACTGAGAGAGGTCACTATTGAAAACATGAAATAGGAGAATATGAATGGTAAAACTGTCGGGTAAAAAAAACTCAATTTAATTTCCACCTCACAGCACAAAAGGCTGATGTGAATTCTGTGATTTGAGAATTTTGGGACTTATTACACAATAATTTTCAAATCCACCTCATGTTTACAGGTAAATTTGTTTTTGACAATAAATTTACTGAATACACTTTTAATAGAATCTCTTTGTGAGTGAAGTAAAGGCTGTAATAACAAATGAGACACTTATTCTGGTAAAGACAAGAAGAGTTTTGTTTATAAAGTCATACGTATAGAAAAAATGATTGTGGCCATTTTTTCAGAAGCGAGCCTGCTTTAACTTATCTGATTCATGGAAAGTTGGGAATTAGGAATCTGCTACAATTAGAAACTTCAACTGAAAGAATCTGTGATGTAGAACAGGATGTCATTGGTCTACAAGCGGATTTTATGAGCTGATACCTGAGATACTGATGGATTTGAAGGTTTAAGTAGTGAATAAATCATCAGAGGAGTAAAACAACATCCAATTCTAGTGTTTTTTCTCACTTGATTAGTATAAAAACATACAGGTACATTTTTCTGACAGACACAGATCTATACAATATTTATGTCCAAATGCTGCACACACACTTCTTTCTATAGCTGTGAGGACACGTTGGACTTCTGAGGGTTCAGACTTGGTTGTAAGGTTAGAGTTGGAATTAGGTTTGGTTTAGGTATTTGTTTGTGAAGGTTAAGGTTCGGGTAAGGGGCTCAGGAGTGTGTGGCCTCGTTTTGATGTCGACAACTTTGTGGGGACCAAATGCTGGACCCCACAAGTTTCAATGGCTGCTTGATAATTAACACTTGGCTTTAGACATTCAGTTGTGATGATTAAGGTTACATTAAGTGGCCAGTGAATGCATTGTCTATGAGGATCTGTGTGTGTGTGTGTGTGTATCCTCAATGAACTGCATAAGTCTCTGCAGCAGCTTCCAACTGCAGCAGTAAGTTCGGTTTATGTTCAGTGACTGAGGGAGGTTTTTGTAGGACACATTTTCACTGTGTGAACACCCCCTGACTGTTGATAGAATGATAACTCTTACAGTAGTAAACTGCTGCATCTTCAGCCTGGACTCCACTGATGGTCAGAGTGAAGTCAGAGTTTGATCCACTGCCTGTAAAACGAGCTGGAATCCCTGATGCTCCAGTGGTAGCATGGTAAATAAGCAGTTTAGGTTTTTCTCCATCTCTCTGTTGGTACCAGTGTAAGCAGTGGTATGAGCCAGTATTATAAACATTCTGACTGGTCCTACATCTGATGGTGACGGAGGCTCCCAGAGCAGAGCTCACTGCTCCAGACTGAGTCTGGAGCAGTGAGCTCCACATTCTATTCTCACTTTTTTAGGCCAATGGTAAAGCATTGAATGATCACTGTGGTGCTGGTGGGTTGAGAGTTTAACCAGACAAGATTTAGTAAGTAAGTAATGAAGTCATGAAAACTGTGAGACAAGTGAAGCATTGTGTTTAGTGTTGTGGACATCTGCTTCAGAGACGAGAAACAACTGGAATGTGTTTCATGAAATTGTGTCTATATGTAGGAAAATGTGTGAAAGGAATGAAAGAAAGAATTAAGTTTAGCCACTGATGTGTCAGCTCCAGTAGACTAACATATAAACTGTAGATATGTCCCTCCTGTGTCACAGTGGTTAACTGGTTCAGTCCTTATCTGTCAGGCAGAGATGATGTTGACTCACTTGCTCAACATTCACCAGATACTATCAGTATAAGCTCTGGTGTTCCCCAAGGCTCCATCCTGGGTCCTCTGTTAGTCTGACTTTAAATGCTGCTGTTGATTAACAGTAGGCATTGTGGGAAGTGTGGAAGTGATTTTTTACATGTATGCTGATGAAATATGACTCTTCATTTCACATTTCATTCATCACTCCAACAGATAGAGCAGATATTGTGATTTTACTGGTCTGATTGGTCTTCTCAACTGGACCTGTTCTCCTCATTTGAGGAAACTTTCAGGGAGTTGAGGTTGGAGGTGGACTGTTTGAAGTTAAGGAAGCGAACTGCTGGAGACACTATGAACAACATAAACCATCTGCCTGTGTGTGTGTGTGTGTGTGTGTGTGTGTTTTTGTTTGTTCTGCACATGAGAGCAACTTTATATCTTTGTACTGAAACCTGTCAATCTGAGGTCGACCAACAGATGTAGTCGTCATCTCTGCCGCAGTCCACAGGAGGGAATTTAGTTTCATAAAATCTCTCTCTCTGCTGCGGGTCAAC
>CM073643.1:27430591-27450397 GCA_037074605.1 Trachinotus ovatus | reverse complement strand
AAAGGATCTTTCTTTTTCTCCATATTGTATGAAACATGTGACTTGCTTAATAATGTAAAACAACCTCCTTAAGTAGTTTCCCTTTGATTAGGCTCACTTGGCAAACTAATGACCAAACCTGTCTGTGAGATTGATGTCAGTGATCTAAACAGACAGGAGAAACTGCCACAATTGAAAACTAATGAAAAACTAAAACTAATGTTTTTTATGAAATCCTATTTGTATTAATAATTTGGAACAGTGTAGTTCAGTAACAGCTCAGCTCCTCCCTGAATCTCTCCGTCTGCTCTTACATCTGTATTTTCTGCTTCTCTCTCTGACTCTTTTTCTTTGTTCATCTTGAGGAAGTGTAATGTCATGTGAGTTCTCCAGCTCCTTCTGCTGCTGGTCAAAGGTTCAGAGAATAAAGTGATGTTCCTGACATAAAGACCTTGAATGTGCTTCTGTGGCACAGAAACAGTCTTTATAGTTTAGTAGTAAACAGCACAGAAGATAAGCATTAAGTCAGTATACCAAACCAACTCATTCACACTTTACTTGGAGCAGCAGAAGGAGCATGGAAACTCACATGACATTACACTTCCTCAAGATGAACAAAGAAAAAGAGTCAGAGAGAGAAGAGAAGAGAAAATACAGATGCAAGAGGAGACGGAGAGATTCAGGGAGGAGCTGAGCTGTTACTGAACTACACTGTTCCAAATTATTATACAAATAGGATTTCAGTAAAACAAACATTTGGTTTTTAGTTTTTCAATGAAAGTTTTCAATTGTGCAGTTTCTCCTGTCTGTTTAGATCACTGACATCAATCTCACAGACAGGTTTGGTCATTAGTTTGCCAAGTGAGCCTAATCAAAGGGAAACTACTTAAGGAGGTTGTTTTACATTATTAAGCAAGTCACATGTTTCATACAATATGGAGAAAAAGAAAGATCTTTCTGCAGATGAAAAGCATGAAATAGTTCATTGTCTTGCAAGAGGAATGAAAACATTGGATATTTCATGAAAATTTAAGAGAGATCATCTGTGAAAAGATTTGTGTGTGATTTAGAGCGGAGACGGGTTGGTTGAGATAAAGGCGTATCAAGGAAAGTTTCTGTCAGAGAGCAGCTGTGAAAAAGCCACTGATGAGTAGCAAACAGGTATTTGAAGCTTCTGGAGCCCAAGAACCTCTTGGTGCAGGATCCTCCAGAGGCTTGCAGTTGTGCATAAAGCTGTATTTCAGCCACCCTTAACCAATGCCCATAAGGAGAACTGATTGAAGTTGGCTCAGAAATACATGAAGACTAATTCTCAAACAGTTTCATTACTGATGAATGCCGTGCTACACTGGATGGTCCAGATGGATGGAGTTCTGGATGGTTGCTGGATGGCCACCATGTCCCAACAAGGCTGCGACATCAGCAAGGAGGTGGCGGAGTGATGTTTTGGGCTGGAAAAATGGGGAGTGAGTTGGTAGGTTCCTTCAGGATGCCTGAAGGTGTCAAAATGACCTCTGCAAAATATGTGGAGTTCCTAACTGACCATTTCTTGCCATGGTATAAAAAGAAGAGCTGTGCCGTCCGAAGTAAAATCATTTTCATGCAAGACAACGCACCATCTCATGCTGCAAAAAATAGCACTGCAGCCTTGGCTGCTATGGGTATAAAGGGAGAAAAAGTCACCATCACCATCACCCGTGTGGTCACCATCATCCCCTGACCTCAACCTTATTGAGAACCTGTGGAGCATCCTTAAAAGGAGGCTCTATGAGGGTGGGGAGAGGTTTATCTCAAAACAGCACCTCTGGGAGGCAATTCTGGCATCCTCCAAGGAAATACAAGCTGAAAGTATACACAGACTTACAAGTTCAATGGATGAAAGAGTTAAGGTGAAAAATGGAATCTCCGAATGCAAAAAAATACAACAGATTTCCATTTTCAATTCTTTATAAACACTTGAGTGTTTTGCAACTCTGTTGTGCATAATAATTTGGAAGATTGGATTTTGAGTTATTTAAAAAAAATACTGCCGTCATCATTTGTAGTTTTGTTTAATACTACACAGATTATAATATAATTGTTGAGGAATAAAAAAATCCTATTGACTGTCAGTTGTATTGACTATTTAGGAAAAAAAGAACAAAAACAGCATATGAATAATAATTTGGAATACAGTGTATAGAAAAGAGAGGAACCTCCACATTCAGAGCTCAAGCTGACACACTGACCAGCTGCTGGAAGCCTTTTTCCACACTGTTGAACTCTACTTTTTACCTCCACTAGAGGGCGACACCATCCAGTAGGCGGTGCACTACTTCCTCACAGTGTTCAACCACTGTGTCAATAATAACTGCTGCTGTGAAGAGAACAAGTGTCAGACTGAATGTTGAACATCAGCTAGTTTCTCCTGTTGATTTCAACCTTGTTGTAGAGATGGAACATTGGCTGTGGATGATTCTTGCTGCTCTTTTCTTTGGTAAGATAGAAGCACAACATGTTTCCTCTTCAAACACTTTGACATATTACTGAGCTCTACAGTCAGAGCTTGAATCTTTATGATCCAGAGAATCAGAGCAGATCATTTCTGCTGACATTTGTTACCTTGTAAAAACACTTGATATGGTTGAAAGTGACAAATTGATCAGTGACATCACATTCTATTTCTAACATGTGTGCTGTGTGTGACTCTCTGGGATAGGTAACTCTTTTAAAGCTACTGATTGTTCTCCTTGAATCAAATATTTATTGATCATCTCTTCCTCTGCATGTTCTGTTCTTCCCCAGAGTGTAAAGGAGAAGACAGAGTGATCCAGACAACAGCAGAAGTCACTGCTACTGAAGGAGACACAGTTACACTGGATTGTAAATTTGAGACCAGTTCCTCAAATCCCACTTTATTCTGGTACAAACAAGAAGTCAATGGTTTCCCCAGTACATGCTGAGAATGCATCTCACAGACAGTAGACCATGCTCCAGAGTTAGAGAAAGAGAGATTTAATGCTGCAATCAACAAGACATCAACATCAGTTCCTCTGAAGATCCAGAAGCTTCAGGTGTCTGACTCTGCTGTGTACTACTGTGCTCTGCAGCCCACGATGACAGGAAACAACACAACTCTGTACAAAAACCTTTGGAGCAAAGACAACACAATACTTCACAACATCCACTAGAGGGAGTCACACACTGTTACAGTGGAACAGAAGGACAACCTGTCACACTCACATGTCAATATGAGACAACAGCAGGTGGTGTTCTCCTTCACTGGTACAGACATGATTCTGACCTTCAGGCTCCTCAGTTTATACTCTGGAAAGGAGAGGAACAGAGAGAGTAGAGAATATATTCCTGATAATCGATATCAAACCCGAACAACAAGCTCATTAACTGAACTGACCATCAGCAGACTAACCCTGGCAGACACAGCTCTCTACTACTGTGCTCTAGAAACACAGTGATACAAGGTGTAGAAGAGGCTGTACAAAAACCTGAAGACAGATATCTGACTCCTCTTCAAAGAGGAGGGAAGTGGTATTCAAAGCACAGCTTGATATCAGATGGATTCTGCTAATTCCTGTTTTCTCAGAGTCACTGTGGTTACAGCTGCTAATGAAACACTGTGGCAGGATTCACATGAGCAGCAAATCCACATCAATGACAAACCACCTGGATGAAGCTTCAGACACAAGACTCCATCAACAACAAACTGAAACTGTGCTGAACAAAGTAAAAATGATTTTCTGTTCATCATTTCATATTCAAAGTTTTTCTCTTTTCAGCAGGAATATATTTGTGCTGTATTATGAAAATTGTGTATTAAACCATGACTGAACAATGATTTTAAGGCGACACTGATTTCTATTGACGAGGTTTTAAAGAAATCAGATGAAAATGATGTTTCATCATTTTCCACAGAAAAGTGAAACATCTTCGTGTTCACACCTTTATTTCTACTGCATCTCCACAGGTGTATGAATTCAATTCAATTCATTCAATTTTATTTGTTAGCGCCAAATCATAATATACATTATCTCAAGGCTCTTTACAGGGTCAGGTCAAAACCTTACTTTGTTACAGAAGAAAAACCCAACAGTTCCACAAAGAGCAGCGCTTGGCGACAGGGGGGAGGAAAAACTCCCTTTAACAGGAAAAAAAAACAGAAGAGGGGGGGGGGGGGACGGGGGGGTCTGAAAGAGGAGGAGGGGGAGGAGAGAGGAGAGAAGAGAGAGAGAGAGACCAGGAACAGCTGTGTCGGTAATGGTGTTATCAATAATAATGACAGATAACAGTGTTTAATAGTAATGATGAGTAGTGGTGGATCTGGATCCTGCTGCTCCAGAGGCAGAGAGACCTGCAGAATGAGGACAGAGGGAGAGAGAGAGAGAGATAGAGAGCGAGAGAGAGAGAGAGAGAGAGCCCAGTGCATCATGGGAATCCCCCAGCAGTCTAGCTCTATAGCAGCATAGCTAAGGGATGGGTCAGGACATACCCGAGCCAGCCCTAACTATAAGCTTTACTAAACAGGACAGTTTGAAGCCTGATCTTAAAGGTAGAGAGGGGGTCTGCCTCCTGAACCCTGAGAGAAGCCAATTGAGTCTAATACTGAATTAAATGCATGACTCAGGCTGTCACTGTCAACATCTACACTGTAAGCAATTGCTGTAAATTTACAGCCAGTTTTCAACACTAAAATACTGTTTTCATGTTTAACAGTTTTGTACTGTAGTTAGCAATGCACTGTGGGCTTCTTAACTTGGAGCAACAGGATAGAGGCCGTAAACTGTATGCTCCTGTTTTAAATTACGGGACACTACAGTATTTTTGGGAAATTTTCCAGAAGAGACATGACAGGACGCACAATCGGTCTTTATCACCAACATTTCTGGTCTTGCATCTAAACGGTACGTTAATTAAAATCTTATTTTCTAAAAGAGACACTTGAATCCTCAAGTCTTATAGGGTTGTACTTTTCCATTTAAAATGGAAAATTGCTGTGAAAATATTGACTTTCTAGACTCTTTGTAAATGTATTTTGTTTATTTCTCTGTGACAGTCACATATCCTGACGTTAGTTTTCCCAACTCTGTATATGATTTGTTAAACCATTTTGCATCAGCTGTGGTTTTTCTTTCATAATCTTAACATTGCAACTCAGTTAAGGTTAAACATTTCAGCGTTCAGACTGATATGGTGGCACTAAAAAGCAGCCAGAAATGATCTTCCTGCTTGACATATTTTACTCTAATCAAGACTAATACTTGTTTGTGGATGAAAAGGAACTTACCATCAGGCAGTACAATGTTCCCCTGTCAGATCTGTTGTCATAACTGTAAGGCACATGAGGATTCATAAAAATACACCTAATTTAATTTTTAAGTGTGTTTTGCCAGATTGCAGTTGGTCTTTCCAAAACTTTTCAACATTTAAGTCTCACACTTACAGTCATAACAAACGTGTAGTTAGGCCTACTTTGTCTGGTGTGGTTGATCTAACGTGTCATGTTGATTTCTGCAGTGCAAAGTGTGAGACTTTGACAGCCTTTTACTCTCATTTGAAAACACACATTAGAGTGGGGAAAACAGTTGCTTGTCCTTATAGACACTGTGGCAAAAGCTTGACAGTCTTATCAACATTCACATCACACATGAGTCGGAAACATAAAAATGGTACTGAGGAAAATCTGGTTGAGTCCGTTGTGAATCCCGGTGTTTCCTATGAGAGTGAACAAGATCAGTCTGATATGTAGATTGATCCTCCCAGTGATGCAGGTGATGAACAAGAGATTTACCCGGAAATTGCTGATGAATCACAGTTCTTTAAAAATGTAGCCCTATTTTATTTGAAATTGCAAGCAAAGAGTTTGCTTCCATCCTGTGTCATCCAGACAATTATTGAAGATTTTCAGGAAATACATGATATAAGCCAGTCACATTTGCTTTTCAAACTAAAAGAGATGTTGATTACACTAGGGATTTCAGAAGTTGACACAAACAATGTGATTGAAGTCATGAAAAATGAGGATCTCTTTAGGACCTGCAACACTCAGCCACTGAAAACTAATCAGAAAAGAAAAACTGTTTTCAAGAACAGCTTCATGTTGAGCCAGTTCACATCTGTCTAGGTCAGAATGAGGCAGGCAAAGAGTGTTTTGCCCAGTATGTTCCCATTAAACAAACAATTGATTCTCTGTTTCATTGCCAATCAGTGCAGGAATAATATAAGCAAGTACACTCCAGTATTGGTCCTAAGGATTTTCTTAAGGATGTGTGGGACGGCAGAAATATGGCTGAGAATGTGCTCTTCCAGACTGAAAGCTCATCCCTGAGCTTGATCCTGTATCAGGATGCATTTGAAGTGGTAAACCCACTGGGATCTGGAAAGAAAAAACACAAGATACCTGCAGTGTATCTAAGTCTTGCAGATTTAATGCCACACAACAGATCCAGCACTGATCAAATGCAACTTGTTCTTCTCTGTAAAGAACACGATTTTAAGTATTTTGGTCAAGACTTGGTTATGGGCACCCTCGTCAATGACCTTAAAGATCTTGAGCTCAATGGTGTTACCCTGCCTGATGGAAAGGTGTACAAGGGAACTTTGTGTGCCATTGCAGGTGACAACCTGGGCTCACATAGCATAGGAGGCTTTACGGAAAACTTCAGCAGGAGTTTACACTTCTGCAGATACTGTGATATCAGCAGAGAAGCATTCCATGCAGATCCTCTTATCCAAGGCACAAAACGTACGTAACAGACGTACAGAGATCATGTTCAGAGCAGTGAAGGACAGTCTACATCTAGTGGAGGTGTTAAATTTGACTCCGTGTTTAATGCACTCAAATACTTCCATGTATGTCAGCCAGGGTTACCTCCATGTCTTGGCCACGATCTTTTTGAAGGTATTGTATCCTCTGATCTGGCACTGTACATTAACCATCTTGTTAAGGTGGATAAAATGTTCAGCTATCTTGACTTGAATCGACAAATAAATCAGTTGAAGTATCTTGGTAGGGATGCTAATGACAAACCGTGTGAGGTTAATCCAGAGGGTGGAAAACTTGGGGGACATGCTGTGCAGAATTGGTGTTTGCTGAGAATGTTGCCCGTTTTGATTGGAGACAAAGTAAAAAATCCAGGTGACGATGATGTACGGCAGTTGGTTTTGCTACTTAGAGAAGTTGTGGACATCATTTGTGCACCTGCCATTTCAAATGGCCAGATAGCCTACCTAAGAGTTCTGATTGATGAATATTTGCATTGCCGAATTCAAACCTTTCCTGACAACCCACTGAAGCCCAAACATCATTATGTCAGTCATTATCCTGAGCTCATTATCCAGTTTGGGCCCCTTATTCGCCTATGGACTTTAAGATTCGAGAGCAAACACACATATTTTAAGCAGTGTTTGAGGAAATTGTGCAACTTTAAGAATTCATGTTCTACGCTTGCAGAGAGACATCAGCTTCTGCAGGCCTTTCTGAGTGCTGGTACCTTCTTTCCTCCAGCTGTTTCAGTGGAGAGGGGCGCGCAGTTTTTCTCAGAAGACTACAATAATGTAATCAGAGAGGCAGTTGCACATCACAATTTTGAGTCCACAAACACTCTGATAGTAAATGAAGTGACTGTGAAGGGGACCAAATACAAAAAGAACATGCTCATTGTGATTGATGATGACGATGGCAGACTTGTTACTGGAAAAATCAAAGTGGTTCTCGTTCATAAGGATTCAGCAGTATATTTTAATGCTGAAAAGTATCATGCCCAGTGTATTCCTGACATGGGTGTTTACAGCCTCACACTGATGCAGAGAAGCTACTGTTGTAATAATCAGGAGAATCTGCTAGATTACTATCCCTTGCCTGAGTACACTGTCCATGGCACACCACTGATAATTCTTCACCATTCTTTCCCTCTGTTCCAGAATGATGGCGAACTTGAGTGAAGAAATCAAAGAGATCATCAGAGACCTTGCCAAATCTGTCTGAAGAGACCCAGTGGCAAATAAGATAAGATAAGATAAGATAAGATAGGACTTTATTGATCCCACCACGGGGAAATTTGTGCGTTACAGCAGCCAAAACACAGGGGTAAAGAGCACAGAAATAAGAGTAGCAAATAATATTGAAACTTCAGGGCTTCGGCTTGGAGTCAAAAGAAGACTTAAAATATGTACAACAGAAAGACATTGCAGATCTGATACCTGTTATCCAGTGCTGAAAACTCCTGGATGCATTCAAATTAGGTAATGTATGGCTAGTTTAATGTGGCATTCAAGTGGGGATGCACTTGTAATTAAAAAAATCTAGTATCAGGCTGATACCATGGTAACATAGGGTACAGGCATAGGGAATGACCTTAATTAATCCATAAACAGTGGGAGCCACATGTAACATAACAGAAACCATGCTGAGTTTATTTAGTTCATTTTCATAAACATTTTAAAATGGCATTCACCTCATATTTTATCATATTCAAATCAAATTGATGCATTGTATTGGGCAATTTATCAAAATTAAACTGTCACTCAGAATGCTTCATTGCTTCCTCTCACTCTCTTACCTGATGCATTATCTATTTCAAGGTTCAGGGAGCACAATGTCGTTTTGGGCAAGAAATTTGAATGAAAAGAGAAAAATCTTTCATTATTAATTTTCATGCATAAACAAATTAAATAAACAAATTGAATTCATTTTATTGACTGAATAAACTGAACAAACAAACTGACATTGGACAACTCAATTTCATACTGTTTTATATTGTTTATATTCAGCTGACATTGGCAACTTTCTAGCTTCAAACAGTGTTCTGGAGAACTTATTCTATTGTTTAATCATCAGTGGGTTTTTTTCTTAAACCACATAATTCACCTTTAAACTTTTCAAATAAGCCTAGTATAAGAAGAGTTAAGTCGACTTTTGGCCAAATGCCTGACTGATATAGCTTATTAATTGTGTGCCCTAATTCTTTTTTTTGTTTGTTTTTGTTTGTTTTTTAGAGATCGAGATAGTTACATTGGATTTACAAGCCATTCCAACTTCATCACCAAGTGATTTGTCGTTGTCTGAGTCTTCATTACCATTATTATGCACTCAGCCTCATTCTAGCTCATCACAGCTATTGGCCATTGCATCATGTTCAAACCAGGCAAGAAACAGTGAGCCAACCAACAGACCTTCCACATCTCAGATACTGAAAACATGGCCAGAAACATTCCAGGTCCCTTGGGAACAAATGCCACAGGAAATTAGTTTTGCAATTGCAGATGGCAAGAGACCTAAACCAGTGGAGCGACGCCAGATGGTACGAGTACTCGCAGATGAAATGAGAAGGTATGAAGCTGACCCCACTCGCACACAGTGCCTAACTATGGTTCAAAATATCGTCAGGCAGTACCCAAAGACTTTTGCTGATATGACACCAAATGGGTCACTTCTGAGTTTACACATCACTTTTGATTCAAGTGAAGAACCGCATTGAGAATGTGAACCGTGATGTAAGCTTTTCACGCCACCGATCCTCTTTGTTGGACCAACTGACACATATGGATGTACAAAATTTCAGCTCCCCCCAGAAGAAACAGTTGAGTCTCACATTCTCTCTACAACGTCGCCATATAAATACACTTCCACCACCTGACATTGAAGATGTGAAAAGCAAATGGCCTTTTCTTTTCACGCCAAGGTATATATACGCACATTTTGAGTTGCTCACAGACATCAATGTGCTTCGTAGCTTGGAACTCAGTATGGAGGAATGTGGAAGAGCCATCACACAATACTTCAGGGAAAAACCTACTAACAAAGATGTCAAGGATGTCACCTCTAAAGGTGAGGATAATGAGGTGGCACTTCGTGTTGTTCAGCTGCTCATGGCACACTTTGGAGAGGACCTAACCGGGCTGATCCTTCTTGCAGATGTAGGTTTTCTTTTTTCTTTCACTGTTTACTAATTATTCACCTTTTTATAATTTTTCATCTTAAAAATGTTGCATGTATGTATTTGTTCCCTACAGGTGTATGCCACTGCAGCTGACATTGAGACGACTCTCTGCAAGTCCTCGCCTGATACTTCATGGTATACATTTCATTTAGATCCTTTGATAGACACATTATATAGCATATTGGTCATTCATCTTGAGTTAACAAATGTTTACATAAGGTGAGATGCATTCTCATGTTGCTATGACTTGAAGTTTCAGGTGCAACAGGACAAGTCACAGTTGGAGGTTGGAGGATCACCCTTGAGGGCCGTATAATCTCTGAGGGCATCACACCAACATTTGCAACGGGACTTGCTGCTGTGTTTGCAATCTACTACATATTCAACCTTCAGTATCAAGATGAGGCAGCCTGTACTCTGGAATTCATTCAGAGGTAAAACCCCCTTCATTCCTTGACATCATTATATGGTTATATATAACTAAATTAATGTGTTTTCATTTTTTAGCATAAAATGGTATTTTGAAGCCATAACACATACACATACACACACATACACACACACACACACACACGCACACACACATACACACACACACAGGGTATTTTATTGGCCTAAGGCTTTATTATAATTCCATTTTGATGTCACTTTATTGTCATTCAGGTCCACTCTATTTGTGCAATGAAAAAGACAAAAAAAACAATTGATTGAATTGAATGCACACAAAAGAGTATGTCGTTGCAACCCCACTCTGATCTCAGACTATTTTGATTTCAGGCGCTTCATAGGCATAAATCCAGAGAGAGGGACAAAGGCCAAAAGGGGCAAGGTTGTCTCCAAGAAGAAAGGTGTGATCGTCCAGAAGAAGTCTTCTGCAGTCAACACACAAGTGTCCATGCTACTGAAGAACCTCCTTGACTTTGAAATCTATATGGGACTTCATATAGATCAGTGAGTTCTCCTTAATCTTGCTCTCTGTCAATGTGTTGTTTTGACAGTCTGGTATTGCCACATTAAGCCACAAGAGAACTGGAATTATTAGCTTTATAAGCATTAGCTTGGAGAGTATATTGTACATTCCTGATTGTATAATATTTGTTTGTTATTTTTTGACAGTGGCAACACTGGAATAATGCTACAGAGGAACAGAGGAACTAACAAACTGATGTTCGTCCCTCCTGGATCCACCAGATTTGAATCAGGGCCGTTCACACCCACCCAGACTCCCACTGGAACTAAGAAGTAAAAACACAAACCTACCTCTCAGGACTATTTTAAGAAGTAAAAACATAAAACTTCACTACCTCAGGAGTATTTTAAGAAGTAAACTGCAAGTCGCAAGCTTACATTGGCACAGGTGCCTATTACAGTTTCTTCCCTAAATGTTGTTTTTGATCCATATTATAGATGCGTAGTCAAAATGTTCTAACTGTACTGTAATAGTTTCGAAATGGCCTCAATGCACTTTTTCAAAATGTTCTTATGTTTGTTTTCCAAATGTTGTCAATTCTGCATATTCTGCATTTTCACAGACGGCAGAAAATACATTGCAGATTACATAATATAAATCTTTTAAGTTGAGTTTTGAGGAAATTGTAATCTTATTCACAAGACTATTTTAAGAGGAAAAACACATGCTGGTTTGCTGAATGTTCTTACTCATGTAATCAAAAAGGTCTTAATGTTCCTACTTCGAAAATAGTCTTAATAGTATAGTTTTCCAAATATTGCTAATGATGTGTGGCAGCTGTAGTGAAGGAAGAAGAAACTAAAATAGAAAAATAGAAAAATAAAATAAATAAAATAAAAATAGAACTGGGATCAACTGAGTTCAGGGAGAGCAGCAACCGGAAGTGACGCAACACGCTTCCCGCAGCACGTCATTTCCTCTGACAGAAAGACTTCACTTCCCTGGTTTGTAGTCTGTTGTATCATTTGTGCATCCCAGCAAGCTCAGGTTTTAGTTCTGCTGATGTAGTGCATGAGAAGGTGCGGGTTTGTTGATTTATTTTTTAATGGTGTTCAGAACTATGTAGATTCTTAAAGACAAAATCTTAAAATGTCTGTACAATTTAGAGTCTGAGAAAAAATACTGAATACCTTTTCAAGGTATTTTACACTTGTTCTAACCAAAACCTGTATATAGTCAGAATATGGAAGGTTTACAGTGTTTTTTTGAAGTGCACGTGATATTATTTTTTTCTTTAATTAAGTCATTTTCTTTTTGTTAGACATATGTTTAAGGTGACCGGCATTTCAAAATTGCTGTCGATCAGGAAGTTGTCAATGACCACATCACTTCCCCCATTGTGGCCCTGAGCTACGCTTTCTCCATGTTTTATGTTTGCAACATAAAATACCCAGAGGAGATGTCGATTACGTTGGAATCCATACAAAGGTAAGTGTAACAGTTGGAGTTATAGTTTTGCACTGGTTGTGCTGACCTGGACCTTATTGCTCTGCCAAAAGAAATGCAGCCTAGTTCTTGAGATTACTGTTGCTGTCAATTCAGCCCCTCAGTGATTTCATACATTTGAGGGGAATTTTAAAACTTCTTCAACAATGTCTTTCTATTCAGTACATTTGAGTTTGTTCACTTGATGGAGACTTCAGAATTTACAGCTTCTTCATGTCATGACATTGGCTTATGCAACTCTTTCATGTCCAACAGTTTCAGCCCTTTTCTCAACCATTTCAGGACTTTCAATCTTCACATTACATATTTCTCTGTTTTGTTTATATTTTCATACATTTTTTACACTAATCTCAAACAAATGTTCTTAAACTGTCAGGTTCCAGTGTATAGCAGCCCATTTCAACTCTTCAACTGTTAAAGTTCAACACTTAAACATGCACGATTTTCACATTTTTCTTCTGTCTTTTTAACATTTCTTCTGCTTTTAGCACTTTAAAAGTCATTCATCTCTCAGCATACAAGTTCTACTTTTCAGCTGTAGCGTCAACCTTTTCACCATTGCTTCAGCAGTTTCTTCAGCTGACTCAGCATTGCTTCAGCAATGGCGTTCAGCCTTCAGCATTCACAAGCATTTTCTTCAGGAAACGCTCTGTCTAGTTCATGTCTGTTGTGCCATAAATTACACCCCCTAGTCCGCAGTACGCAGAAGTGCATGTTATTTTTGATGATGAAATATTTACATTCATTCACCCAAAAAAAA
Organism: Trachinotus ovatus; assembly: GCA_037074605.1. Classification (NCBI taxonomy): domain Eukaryota; kingdom Metazoa; phylum Chordata; class Actinopteri; order Carangiformes; family Carangidae; genus Trachinotus; species Trachinotus ovatus. The sequence continues at coordinate 27,437,307 of CM073643.1, read as the reverse complement.
ACGTCTTATTTGTCATTGGTTGATGCTATTGTGGTTGATGCCGTCTGGTTTACTGGTTAGCGTTCATTTTCAGTTGAATGGCGGTGGGAATGAACAGACCAAAAATGAAAAACAATAATAAATTACGATTATGGTGGTATTTTTGCGTGTGTCTCAATTACCATCGATCAGATGACTGCTGGTCATTTGGCACAGATTAGCTGTGGACAGACAGAAGTCAATAAGAGGGTCGTCTGTGTGCCTGTCTGTCCATCGCTGATCTCGCAAACCGCAGGACTGATCAGCAGCAAAATTCTGGAGTATGAGTATTTTTCCATCTCAACCTTGTCTGCATGTTACTCTGTAGTTCTGTTTTATTCATTTAATTGCATGTGTAACTAAAATATTTCTCCATTTCCTTAGAGTTTTCCTTGGAATCAATCCTGACCGAGGGTCCAAGGCTAAGATGAAGGGAACACAACAGCAACATGTTCCTCCAAGACTGCTGAAGTTCCTGTCTGCCATACCGATACCAAGTTTTATATATATAATATGTTCCCCCCCTTTTTTTAACCGCTTTTAACATGGCATTGCTATTTTGACAGCGTCATAAAAGACAAACATGTAAAAAGAAAAACATGTTTTTTCACTATTTTATTTAAAACAGTGGTTTGCACATGTATATTGTTTTTTGTTAACCTGTTTATAGCAAACACTGAATGCACTTTATTACATCAGAAAAAAAGTCAATGAATGCACTTTTAAGAGTATGTCTTTACACAAGTTACTTGAAGAAAAAAAAAAACATTGTTCAATATGTATATATGGTGGTGGATTCAGAGTGATTGACAGAAGTGTTCGTAAATGTTACAGAGAATATCTTGTAAATGTACAGACTGTATCCTGTAAATCTACGGAATTATCCGTTATCAGGTCGACGGAAGGTGTCTGTAGAATAACAGAAAACGTACTGGCAGAAAATTACCAGTACATTTTCTGTTTTTCTACTGTTTTTTTTCTTAAAGTGTGGCTCCTCTCATTTTCACCTTTGGGTCATATTACTCATCAATATAAACACTGTGTTCCTGTTCTGCTGAGGATAACTGTTTCTATGTTCTATTAAAAACTTGTTATGTTGGCAGCAGGACTTGTGTTTGAGTGTCTTTATGAAACAGTGAGAGCTGGTGTTCAAAACATCTTTCAACAGAGTGAATCAGAATCTGACATCCTTCTATTTCTACGGAGGAACCAAAAAGCTGCTACAGTCTGTTAACCAGGAGGAAGAGTCAGAGAGAGAAGAGAAAATACAGATCTAAGAGGAGACGGAGAGATTCAGGGAGGAGCTGAGCTGTTACTGAACTATAGAAGAGAGAGGAACTTCCATATTCAGCAGAGTTCAAGACACAAACCATCAACATCACCTTTATTCAACATGCTGTCATTGGATCATTGTGGATTTTCTCTACTGTTTCTTTCCATTGTTACAGGTATGTTAGATTCTGCAGCAAGGAAAAGATTGATTTCAATATTTTTGGAAGGTGAAACATTTATTGAGACGTCTGCAACTTTATAACAGAGTTCTCTCTTCCTTTAGGAGTCAGCTGTCAAGACCTGACTCCAGTCAAGACTGAAGAGTTCAGTTCAGAAGGCAGCTCTGATCTACTCCTGTCTACACAGTACTACAAAAAGCACTGAACAGGTGACATTATTTCTACTGAGTAATCAAACAATATGCCAGGGGGAAAACCACCACAGTTTCACTTCATCTCTCACTTGGGAACTCAAAATAAACAAACTCTGGACTGTCAGTTAAGTGAGTGATGATAGGAACCAGAATGGATCTGCAGATCTCCTCTGCTGCAGTGACAGACTCTGCTGTGTACTACTGTGCTCTGAGGCCCACAGTGACAGGAAACAAACAACTCTGTACAAAAACCTTTGGAGCAAAGACAACACAATACTCCACAACATCCACTAGAGGGAGTCACACACTGTTACAAGACTGAGTTTTAGAGACTGTGTCGTGGACTGATTGAGAAAAAGAAAATCAAATATGAGGTGATTATTTGGCCCCGCCCACTTCAGTCCACCTCAGCCAATGAGATTATTAGTGTGTCCAGAGCAGAAATGTTTGAGGAACTAAAAGCACAATCAGCTTGATGTTGAGGAGAAGGGCTGTGCAGCAGAGAGGCTGTTTAGTTGTTGGATTCTCCTGGCAGTGGAAGAACATTTTGTCTCATCTGCTGGTCTGTTTGGCTTCAACTCCTCCAAAGACATGTTGCTTTACCTCTTTTTGTTTTCTCTCACTTCATGGTGAGTTTGACAAACATGAGAGTCTCAGTTCACTGCTGTAGCAAAGACAAGGTATATTATGACCTCCATTCTTTGATACTTTCACAGTTTGAAAAGGACCACAATAATGTGTCTTCTGTGATGAAGTCTGTACAATGTAGTTGTGATTGGGACTGTTGAGCTACAGTTGACTGTTGTGTTGTCACAGACTAAGTAACACTGACTACAGTGACATTTCCTGTCTTCTCTCTGCCTCATGGACAATGTTAGTCTAATGGCTTCATATTTTCTACTTTTTCCAGGACTACTAGTGGAGACAAAATCTTCCTTGATAAGAGACTGTAAGTCAGTGTCTGGAACAGAAGGACAATCTGTCACCCTCACATGTCAATATGCAGATCAAGGCCAGACAGCTAATATACCTAACTGCACTGGTCAACAGATTCTGACCTTCAGAGTCCTCAGTTTTACTGAATTTGAAAGCAAGAAAGAGATCAGCAGATATATTGAATCATATTCTGATAATCAATCCCAAAGCATCGTAAACATCAACTGAACTGACCATCAGCAGACTAACCCTGGCAGACACAGCTCTCTACTACTGTGCTCTAGAAACACAGTGATACAAAGTGTAGAAGAGGCTGTACAAAAACCTGAAGACAGATATCTGACTCCTCTTCAAAGAGGAGGGAAGTGGTATTCAAAGCACAGCTTGATATCAGATGGATTCTGCTAATTCCTGTTTTCTCAGAGTCACTGTGGTTACAGCTGCTAATGAAACACTGTGGGAGGATTCACATGAGCAGCAAATCCACATCAATGACAAACCACCTGGATGAAGCTTCAAACACAAGACTCCATCAACAACAAAAACTAAATAGATACAGAAATTGTTCAGATTGAACACACAGAGATCAACTCTGGTTTCATGATGCTTTATATGTCCAGACACAGTGTCGAGTAATTTTCTGATCACTGCCTGCCTAAACTTGACCAGGCACAGAATCCAACAGAGGCCATTGGAAAAATTATTTTAAGGAGACAGTTGGATTGAGAAACAGGTTGATAACCTTTAAAGAATTAAACCACCATTAAATCAGGGAAGTTGAATCAATTCATTAACTACTTTAATTCATCTGAGTTAAATCACGTCATATTATTAATTTTCCCAATTATGATTATTTATACCACTTCAGATTTTAAATATAAATTTAAATTCCTCTAATGACTTTTTACTATTTACTTTTCCAAATAAATGAGTCACCATTGTCCAAATTGTTTCTGAGAATCAAACTTAAACTGGAATATCAATCCATTACATTTAACAATACCCCCTGAAATGTGCTTATAAACATATTCAACGTAACACAGAGATGACACACATTTCCACACAAGAGAATAAATCTGCATGATCCAGCGATTTAAACTCATATTTTTCATGTGCTGATTCACACATTCTGCAAGAAAGAAATATATACATACCAATAGTTTGGCCCCTCTTATAGAGGGCTGTGGTGTTCTTGGCCCAGTCCAGTTTATTGTCTGTGTAAACCCCCTGAGCTGCAGATGGTTCTGCTCAGTCCATATGACAACATCTTTGGCACAGGAACAATGCAGGATGTCTTCCACAGCACAGGGACCCTTTAAAGACTCAGGCTCATGATGAAGAAATAATGAAGCACTCCACATAGCTTGAGGGCACAGGCTTTGACCCCCTGGGGCTGACACCACCAGGGCCTGCAGCCTTGCTTGAGTGGAACTGAAAACAAAAAGAGAAAGAAAACAGACCCTGTGTTTCTACTGAACCTGGACTCAAACAAGTCCGGTCTCCTGGATCACCTGGGTCAGACCAGTTCATTTTACCGTGTTGGAGACCAGTGGAGAAACTAAACCTGGTCCAGTGCAGAGTTCTGAGCAGAGGCTGGAGGAAAGACTCATCACAGTGTTTGTATGAGCAACACAGACTCAACATGTGACCTCTCTTCTGTAAAACCCATGACTGAATTCAGTGACATGTTGACATCAACACTGGTAAAACTTGGTGTTTGCTGTAAGAAGTCGTCTGAGCAGGGGGAGATGTAAACACAGCTTTAGACCAAACTGAGAACCAAAGATGTTCTGCTGCACCTGATCAACATGAACCCAACATGAACACAACCTGAGCTGCACCACTGCACCAACCTCACAACAAGAGAGTCAGTTTGGAGACACATGCACTAATGAAGAACTGCTGGTGGAAAACTGGGAGTGCATCTGAGAGACTGCTGGACTGGTGCACGATGATACAGCTCATAGACTCAACCAGTTTCCACCTGGATTTGACCAGACTACACAGGTATTAATAACAGCTCCAAATACATGCTGGCTTTGTCCACCAATCATTGAAGAGCCTCACAGAAAACAATGGTGGTGAAGTTGATCTGAAGACCTCACACTAACAAGATCTACTGGGAGAAACCTGTTTGGAAATAATGTTAATTCAGGGAGATACACTAGGCAGGACAGTGTGACTCAGACGTTGGGCTGTATGCCTCTGAGACTCAGACCAGTGTCAGATCACATCCCTGTGTATCCAGGGCCAAATAAAATAACAAGCCAAATTAACAAGTGGAAAAAATTGTCATAATTTCTGTGTGAGGTGTTTTGTGAGGTCACACTGACGTTGGCATTTAACCTTTGACCATGAAAATCGACTCAGTTCATCCTTGAGTCAAAGTGAATCTTTGCACCAAATTTGAAGAAATTTGACCAAGGTGTTACTGAGATATCGTTCACAAGGCAAAAACCATGTTTGTTAGGGCACTGTGACCTTGACTTTTGACCTTTGACCACTAAAGTCCACTCAATCAGTCCTTGTGTCAACGTTGACATTTGTGCCACGTTTGAAGGGATTCCCTAGAGGAGTTCTGGAGCTATTGCGTTCATAAGCACGAAACCACGTTTTGTGAGGCCATGGTGAACTTGACCTTTGGCCTTTAGCCACCAAAACCTAATGAGTTTGTACTTGAGTCCAAGAGAATGTTTGTGGCAAGTTTGAAGAAGTTCCTTCAACACGTTACTGAGATATCATGTCCACCAGAATGGGACGGACAACCTGAAAACAATACAGCTGCAGTCCTGACTGTCGCTGGTGCAGAGGCATAAAAACATGTAGAATATGTAAAACCAACTGGATGGTTTATGAATTTTACAATGATTCTGAATCATTTGAATATTAATTATGATCCTGTCATGTGTCTTTAGAGACATTTAAAAAATATGTCTAAGAAAAAGAAGAGTCAGCAGAAAAACAGAGGCTGATGTTTTTGGGCTTGAAGGTGTGAAATATATTGAGGTGTGGTTCTGCTTGATAACATCCAGTGATATGAGGAGGAACAGGTTGAGGAGGAGCAACACTGTCAAAGAGCAGAACAGAAAAGAACTCCCACTGTCAGATACATTCAATATCTGAACCAGACATAACACAGATACTGTGTGGAAGATGTTCTCATTGCATCACTGTGGAATGTTTCCTTTGTTTCTCATCATACTAAAAGGTTAAAGCAGGAATAATAAATGACTTTAGAGGATCTGTTTGCTAGAAACCACTGGAACAGACAATCAGAGTCTCTAACAACATTTCTCTGTTTCTTTATGAGTCAGCTGTGAAGAACTGACACCAGTCAAGACTGAAGAGTTCAGTCCAGAAGGCAGCTCTGTTACTCTGTCCTACACATACTTAAGAACAGGAGCTGGTGATGATGATTCTTTCTTCTGGCATCGACAATATCCAGGAAAACCAGGAGAGTTCCTCATCTCTCACTTGGTGTCAGACACAAAACTGAAACAAGAAATGTGTGGACTGTCAGTTAAAGTGAGTGGTGATAAAAGCCAAATGGATCTGCAGATCTCCTCTGCTGCAGTCACACACTCTGCTCTGTACTACTGTGCTGTGCGGCCCACAGTGACAGGAAACACACAATGTCTGTACAACAACACAAGCTGACACACTGACCAGCTGCTGGAAGCCTTTTTCCACACTGTTGAACTCTACTTTTTACCTCCACTAGAGGGCGACAACATCAAGTAGGCGGTGCACTACTTCCTCACAGTGTTCAACCACTGTGTCAATAATAACTGCTGCTGTGAAGAGAACAAGTGTCAGACTGAATGTTGAACATCAACTAGTTTCTCCTGTTGATTTCAACCTTGTTGTAGAGATGGAACATTGGCTGTGGATGATTCTTGCTGCTCTTTTCTTTGGTAAGATAGAAGCACAACATGTTTCCTCTTCAAACACTTTGACATATTACTGAGCTCTACAGTCAGAGCTTGAATCTTTATGATCCAGAGAATCAGAGCAGATCATTTCTGCTGACATTTGTTACCTTGTAAAAACACTTGATATGGTTGAAAGTGACAATGATCAGTGAACATCACATCTATTCTACATGTGTGTGTGTGTG
>CM073643.1:27189019-27337682 GCA_037074605.1 Trachinotus ovatus | reverse complement strand
ACCAACAACCATGCTACGTTCAAAGTCACTTAAATCACCTTTCTTCTCCATTCTGATGCTCAGTTTGAACTTCAGCAGCTCGTCTGGACCATGTCCACATGGCTAAATGCATTGAGTTGCCGCCATGTGATTGGCGGATTAGATATTTGGATTAACGAGCAGTTGAACACGTTTATCTAATAAAGTGGCTGGTGAGTGTATATGGAGATAGTCTATATGGTCCTTTCCAAAGAGTGTTGTCTAAATTGAGCAGCAGAAGTCCCCTCCTGAATAGACCATTGTTCCACTGCTTCAGAAGAACAGCGGTCAGACCACAGTAGCTAACATTTTACTGTAAATATCAACTAGTTATCTCACCACCTAGCTAATGACATTAAAGTACCTTCATGTATTAGCACACCTGAAGCCCAGGTAAGAATGGATATTCTTATAACAGATTTAGGGATTCTTCATTTTAAAATTACCAAAGTACAACAGATTATCTGATGATACCTGGACCTTTACAGAACCCAAAGACCTCAGGGAGACGTCAGGTCTGGAGCGGGGGATCCATCAAATAGCACACAACTAATGTAATTAGTAGGCTAAAGATAATCACACCACGACACCATTCATAATATTGTTAATACAGGCCTATAGTCTCACATATATGTTATTTTTCTGGGTTGTTTGAAACTGACAAATCTGCAACAAAACTGTATTGACATGGATGCTTCCTTGCTACAACCAAAGACATCACGCAGCGTTGAGTTTTGATGAGAACTGGCAAAATAAAGTCCATGCAGACGACACGTATTTGAACAGGAAGACTGACATGATTGACAGCTAAGTTAGCTAAATGTTGTCAGTCATCACACCCCTGTGAGAAAAAAAACTGATTTCAACAAAACTGGTGTTGAGAGCCGCCTCGGTGGCGCCCCTGGTAGTGCCTTGTCCTGACTGGTTTGGGTCCGACCGCGCCCCTTTGCCCCCTCCCCCTGCCCTTCCTGTCTCTCTCTCACTGCAACTCTACTAAGTAAAGGCACAAAAAGCCCGACAAAGTAAAAAGAATGAATATTCGTCTTGAGTTTAGACCAGAGTATCTTTGGAACATGTCCAAAAAAGACTCCGGGTACAGGTATACTTGTAATACTGATGACATCATACAACTTTATTAATGCCACGATTATCTTCAGCATTAGATCAACACTGCAGAAATACAGCAGTGCATCGTCACCACGCCAGAACAAACTAATAAAATCAGTTCATGTTTTTATTATAACAACATATTTCAATATAATAACATATATAGTAATATACAATACACAAACGACCGCTCTCCCTCCTGCAGTGAGGCAGACAACGAGCTTCAACCTGGGTTACACCATTACCTACACAGCTGTTCCTGATCTCTCTCTCTCTCTTCTCTCCTCTCTCCTCCCCCCACCCCCTCTTTCTATCTTCTCCTAAACCCAACCGGTCGAGGTAGACCCCCCCACCCTGAGCCCGGTTCTGTTGGAGGTTTCTTCCTGTTAAAGGGAGTTTTTCCTCCCCCGTCGCCAACTGTTGGGTTTTTCTCTGTAACAAAGTAAGGTCTTGACCTGACCCTGTAAAGTGCCTTGAGATAATGTATATTATGATTTGGCGCTATACAAATAAAATTGAATTGAATTGAATTGAATTGTCACAAAGAGTTTGTGTCCAGGGTGGGAGGAGTCAGCTACAATCTTCCCTGCACACCTCAGAGTCCTTCAGGTGTGCAGGTCCTGGAGGGATGGTAGATTGCAGCCAATCACCTTCTCAGCAGAGTGGATGATATATATATATATATATTATATACTGGGGACCCAAAATAGACCCCTGAGGGCCACCAGAAAATAGAGCAATACAAGAGGAGGAGGAGGAATCTCTAGGCATGACAGAGAAGGACCTGCTTGAAAGATAAGAGATTAGCCAATCCTAACATAGTGTTCAAGCAGACATTACAGTCCACTGTCTCAAAGGCTGAGCTGAGGTCAAGGAGAATTGAAATTGATCACAGTTTTCAAAGGTTTCATAGTTATTGATAAAGGACAGTAGTAGGATGCAGACGATTTCTGGAGATGGGTCTAAGATTACTTAAAACATGGGTGAAATGGGATGAGAAATGGGAAATGAGATGATGAAACCCTGACTGAAGTGAGGACCAGAGAGTGAATATAGGGGATGAGGGTTGGGGTTGTGGGGTCACAGAAGAGGAGAGGAACACATGTGATCAGAGAAGGCAAACTCGACCAAGTTCACATCACCCACACAGAAACCACGGGAAGGAACAACGTCCAGTGTGAATCCTCTGTCAAGGGGCTATACAACATAATAACAGATATTTCAGCAACAAACTTTTATTACCATTTGTTAGAACAGCCAACACACAGTATTACTCCTACAGAAACAGGGCTGAGGCATTTGTAGGCATTTGAATTCTCATGACACAAGATGTCACAAGAGAATAAATCTTATGTTCCATAATCAATGAAGGAAACAAGCTTGGTGTTAATGGGGTGTTTGTAATGATGCCAGCATCTAGTATTCATTTTAAAAGCTGGTACAATATTAACTATATACTTTTTTCTATTACAATAACCATTGTCTTGTTAAAGCTGATGAACTCTGGTGAAACTTTCCTGTTTGGACAAAGCAGGTCTGTCTCAAGGATTTATTTCAGCAGCGTGCACAAACTGCACTTCAGAAAAACAAATAAAACAAAGTCTTCCTACATTACATGATAAAAATGACCTGGGTTATTCAGGACTTGTTGATCTCTGTGTTACAGTTCATGAAAATAGCCACAGGGTGGTGCTGGTGTCACATCAGAGAGCAAACAGAAAGCCTGCAGGACTCCCCCTACAGGACACACGACCCCCAACTGACTCCACCAACTGAGCAAACAGCAGCAGAGCAGGGCACATTTCTGATAACGTCTACAAACTGCTGCAGCTGGACTCTGCCAACGCAGCTGTGCATTTTACAAGGTGACCTTTATAGAAATAACATCTGCATCATGCTATAAAAATGACAACTGATGATTGACAGCATGAGTTTATAACCAGGAGAGAAGAGTAGAATAAATCTTGAATGTCCCCACAGCAGGGAACCTGTCAAAGCCATCAGGTGGAAGAAGAGATCACACACATGCTGTAATATAACAATTAGCCAGATTAGCTTTGAGACAATAGGTTTTTACATACCTGAGCTATTTCTATAGATTTCATAGTTGGAGTGATAAATAAGCTTCAGCTGCAGCTTGAAATCCAGTTTTACTCTTCTGTTCCACCACAGTACAACTATGACTCGTCTACAAACTCATTGCTGAATAAAAAATAAAATAAAATTGGCACTTTATACAATCAGGAAGAGCTGATACCCCTTCCAGCTCCAGACCTTGACCTCTGACCTTTCATTTGGGTAACACAGAAGACCAGATTGCAAAGGAAAAGTTTGTTCATTTTAAACCTAATGTTTGTTAATTTGAGGAAAGGTATGTTTTGTCCAGTGTGTAGCCGGTCGAGGCTACCACCTCGTACTTTCTTCCTTTATGAACCACATCAGGTGATTTAATGTTCTGAATTAAATCTCTCACAGAACAAACCACATATTAAAGTGACAAATTAAAAAACACCACATGTCATAATGTTTCTAATCACTATCTGATGACTGACACTGTAGTACTGAACACATGGAAGAGCAACAGAATGTAGAAACATTATTACATGAAGGTAAAAATATAATTCTAGACTAAAAACTCTCCAAGCTGATGAGCTGAAGTAATTTTGTTTGTTGGTTATTGATTGCTCTTTTGTTATGATTGATGATACAGTATATGGACAAAAGTATATGGACAAAAGTATGTGGACATGTCTGTATCTGTTTGTTTGCTTTGGGTCTCTTGGTTCCAATGAAAGATGGGGTGATTATAGATATAGATCACATAGATTATATACAACAGTGTTCCGTGTCAACTACTAGGCTGAGTTCAAGTTTCATATTATGTGACTCATATCACTGATTTCCTGTTTTACTTCTTGGCTGCATGATTTAATGATTGGTTGTGCGTAGCAGCACTCAACAGTCAACTTGGTCGAGCTGCTGTGGGACTGAGACCTGATCAGCAGGACCAGTGCTGGACCTCACTGATGCTCTGGTGTCAGAGAGGGAGAAAATCTCTGCAGCTGGTTCAACATCTGGTGCAAAGACCGAGACCAGAGGGGTGGAGGCCATTAGAGCAGCAGGTTAATGACCACAGGGTCACAGTCACATGTTACACTGTCACATGGGGAGGGAACGTTCAGCTGGAAGTTAAGTTTGTAAATAGTTTAAAGTTGAGTTGTTTGTTCAGATTTCACCTGCTTTTATAACTAACCTGAAAAATAACCTGAAGACAGTTCAGTTAGCTGTTTAATATAGTAGGATATAACATAATAATGTATATTATAATAACAATACGACATAGTATTATGTAATATATAATATAATATAGCAGTATGCAACTATATTATATTATATTATATTGTATTGTATTATATTATATTACACTATATTATGCTGTCTTACTGATCCCTATAGATGTCTGAAATTACAGCAAATAAGTTTGTTATGTCTATATATTTGGCAGCATTTTACTCGAAGTTTATAATCAGTATATAAAGGATTAATATAAAATATGTAGAACAAATACTGATCAATCGATATAGACATGTGTTTAACTACATTATAGTATCTTGTTGATGTTGTTTGTGCTCTGCTTGTAAATACTAAATGCTGTTAAGGACAGTGTTCCCCTTTGTTTCACATTTTCTATAATATCTATGTTATATGAATATATTAAAATTTTCTATGTTCATATTTTTATTTTGTTATTGGTACAAAGTTCCTGAGAGTTTTAAAACATCTTCAGCTGCAGTTTCAGTTTTTTTTCTACAACTTGTGCTGGAAATATTCTGAGGTCGTGTTTTTTCTGACGGATGTTTGTCAGAAGGTGACCTGACCTCAAAGCCTCCTGCTGCAGCCTTGTTACTTCCTCTGTGTTTCTCAGCCTCGTGCACATTGTGCTGCTTCCTCTTCCTGTTGGTGGTGAAGCTGCAGGAAGCAACAAACAAACAAACGCTGTTTGTCATCTGGTTACTGTCACAGCAGGTCACAGGGCTGAGGCAAAAACAAGGTCAGACTCTGCCTGTCATGACAGTGACAATGATGATGATGATTTTTACATCTGTAAACATTTCTATAGGACTATGACATGATAACCAAGTGGTGGGAAAAGGCAAATATACACAGCACAATCTCACATGGTCAAATATGTATATATATATATATGTGATGAACACTGTGATACAAGAAATAGAGCAATAATAAAGTCTGATGTCACTGTGGACAAACATAAACATGTATAATTACCAACGTGGTAAGTGGACAAGGGCCCCAGACCACAACGGGCCCCAGAAGCCCCAGGTTTATTGTGTGTCAGCTGCTTTTTGCTAATAAGCTCAGCTGAGTCTGTAACATCTCTTAAGACTCTTCTTAAATCACTTTTATCAGAGAGCTTTCCCTGGTTCTACTTTCCCTCGAGCTTTTTTATTCCTCTTATAATTATTCTGTACTGGTTTTTATGCACCTGAGTGTTTTCATTTTTTTCTTCTCTTTGAAATCTATGGATTTAATTGATTTTATTTTGTTGTCCTTATCAAGCACTTTGTAACGCAGCTTTTGAAAAGGCAGCTTCATTATTTCACTGGCCCAGGTTTCTCACTTCCTCCATGTGAGTTCAACAGGAGCTGAAGTGATAACAAAATGTTTGTACTTTATTTAAATAATTCAACTGAATCCTACTTCATACATTTGTCTCATTTATCTGCCATTTACACTTTAATTACACTAAATACATGATCAGTGTATTAAAGATGAAACTGCTCAATATAATGTGGCTCCACCTCCACATCACAATCCAACATGAGATATAATAAGACATAATTATCTAAAAGGGGTCATTCTGCATAAAAAGTATTTGAATTTTAATACTTAAAGTACACAATGATACCTTTGTACTTTTACTTGCACCAGTGAGGTTAATATGGGGCCCCTGACATGACATTACCTGAATACATTAGTAAGCTACTGGAGAATCTGAATTTCCCTAAGGGATTAATAAAGTATTCTATCTATCTATCTATCTATCTATCTATCTATCTATCTATCTATCTATCTATCTATCTATCTATCTATCCATCCATCCATCCATCCATCCATCCATCCATCCATCCATCCATCCATCTATCTATCTATATATATATATATATATATATATATATATACCCCATATCCCTGTGAGAGGAGGTGATAATGTAGGACCTACCTTACTTGTACTAGGCACAAATACTCAACAAATAAAATGATTAAAAAGCAACTGACCATGTAAACTGTGGGTCGGTGCAGCGTCTCCTTCATGTTAAATAAAACACGTGTAGATCCCAGTGAGCTCAGTGAGAATCAACCACCTGCTCTTCATCAGGCCAAGATTGATTATGTTTTTGACTGTTTTACTGGAAAACAACCTGTTAACAGTTCATTCGTAGATTAATGAGCCTGAAAGTCGTTTTTCTTATTTGTAGTGTGAACAAATGTCACTGATCCACAGACAGAAGATGAAAACTAAAGTTCAGATGATGAAACTAAATGACACGTTCATGTGGATCAAAATGAAAGTGTATATGCAAGAGTTTCCCCTTTATCTATATATTTATTGATTTATTTATCAATCAACAAAGCTGAGCTGTGAAACAAAGCGTCCTCCTGACTTGTTCTGTGTGACTGGATCTGTCCTTATGAGCTGATCCACTGTTTATGTTTTCATTTTATTTTAGATAGATGGGATAAAATAAAAAAAAAACTACACTACTACACACAAAGAACAAATGAGCAGCCAACATTTTGAAACAACGCAGAAAAACACATAAAACACATTGAAGAAAGCAGAAACAATAATGACCGATGAGTCCTGGTTTGAGAAACAGTGTCTTATTAGTCAGTGTCTTTTACAGATTCTTGTTTTTCCTTGTCTCTTTATATTTACTGTGTATTTTAAAAAACTCGGATCACATCTTGTCCTGTTTCATTCTTAAAGGAAGTGACTGTAACATGAAAACAGAAAAATATACAGTAATGTTATGTCAATGATACTGACAGACAATGAACACTGTTATTGGTGCAACAATATGACAACATTAAAAATATAAAATGCTTCTGACATTTTCTGAAACAATTGAAATGCAGAAAAGATCTCGGGGCCTCCTCGTGGAGTCGGGCCCCTGAGCAGGTGTGTATGTGTCCACCTGGTTGTGTAAGTTACCCCTGATATAAGTTAAGTATCTACTGACATGTTTATGACATCAGAAGACGAACAGTGTGACCTGCTTCACCGATGGTTTATATTTAGGCGTCTGATCTGTTTTCTCACGCTGACTCTGAGGGCACACCTGATGATGCACCTTCACCTCAGCACCGCCTGACCTCGATTTCCCCGCCCACACACACACACACACACACACACACACACACACATCCTGTCCCAGCAGGCTTTGAGGCAGAAACCACCACCGCCCTCGTCTGTGACGCAGGCGTCTTCGTGCAGCTCGATCTCATCAGGTGACCACATCCTGTGGAAACAGTGAGGCAGAAGATTTTCCAGCAGCAGCAGCAGCCAATCAGATCGCAGACACAAACACCTACACAGAATTACAACTCATCATCTAAACCTTTATAAGTGGATATATTTTAATGTTTGTAGTTTGTAAAATTTAAAGTCTCAATCTCTTTATTCTTTATCCATTGATTTTTTTCCCTTCATCATCATATATTTATTTAAGCTTGGCAGTAAGATCAGTCTTAAAATAATGAGCAGTTTACCAGCTGATTCTTCCTTGTATTTCATTTATTGACATGAACAGAACAGTAGAAACACAGCAGTCGTCCTTGACTTCGATCTCCTGAGGTCTCTCCAATCTACGAAGTTTGTCTCAACATTGATGATGATTTCATGATGATTTCATGATGATTTCATGATGTGGAGATGTTAGCGTCTGCTCTCCTGCTGTTTGAAGGAGATAAACAACAGGTTTAAAATCACACTGGATTTCACTCTTGTAGATGAATATGAAGCTGAAGGATGATTCTGGGTCTAATTTTCACAGTTTGTGCGTCATTTCTCTCAGTTATTCATGATGAGCATGTTGTAAAATGTTGTTAATTCTGAGAGAAAAATCAAGACTGAACCCAGAACCCACAGATGAACTGTGTGTCAACTCTTTGCTGCACTAAAACACAGGATGATCTGACAGGAGAAAGGCAGCTCTCTACCTCCACAACAACGTGCTCATACTTTGTGTTTTCTGCTAACAACCTGTCTGCTCTGTGCTTTCGTTTTTCTGACGCTTTGACACTGATCAGGCTCCTGATGGATAAGTAAAATCATTTTGAGTTGAGTTCTTTATGGAGCTGGATTTGTGCACAGGGCCACTGTCACGAAGACAAACACAGACTGGTGACATGAAGAGGACTGTTGTCTAAAATATCCCTGTGTGCTGCAGGATTATGATTTCACTTCACGAAACCACGAGGCTCAAACACAACAAGTGCCTGCCTGCAAATGTTTGTTCAATCTGTATTTACTTCATCAGTTACAGTGTTTTGTGCTGAGGTCCCTGGATGTTAATTGTAATCATATATTTCACATATATCATATCACATATTTTTATATTATAATACTTTGAATTATTAGTTATTAGAGAAGATAAAAGGCTGTTCTGAACTCTGAGCTCACACAGTCTCAGTTTGCGCTCTCAGCAGGAGGTACAGAGACCTTTGACCTGTTGTCCTCACTGACATGGACATTTAGGATGAAACTACATCTAATATCAAACACCACACTGCTCTTTTTCACATATACTGTATGTATGTGTGATATCTGCACATATAAGGAGCTCCACAGAGGCAGAGCCGTAAATCCTCCAGTAAAAACAGGAAACTAACAAACGTTTATTCTTCAGTTTCATACGAGACGTCAGAGCCAATGATCAAGGTGCTGCTGAGATCACAGGATGATGACCATGGACTGAAAGCTCCTACACTGCTAACAGCTCCTCACGTCTCCTGAAGCATCAGAGACGATTTTCACTTCTCAGCTGAACAAACGTCACGACCGACTTTACCGCCGCAGTAAGAGCCGAAGAATGAAACGTAACAGTCATGAGCCTGTGCACGCTCCCAAAGCATCCTGGGTAAAATGGACAAGACAAGAATACTCTGGGCCATTTGGAGGAGGTGGACCTTGAACTGCAACTACAATACCAACTGTCAATCAAACAAGTCCTGAAACCTGGACACTAGTCACATGTCATCACTTCCTGTCCCCTGGTCCAGAGTCTCTGGTTGTTTGAATGTGTTTAACAGCAGCTCCAGATGTTTTCAGGCTTTATTCTCTGATCAGTAAATCCTCCAGTTCTGGTTTCATGGACGACCTCTGACCTGCAGCCTGCTCTGTGCACATGTTGTGTGTGAGTGTGTGTGAGGTTATCGGAAACAGAAATGTGAAGATGCTCATTTCTGATGATAAGAGAAGAATCAAAGCTCTGTCGATTAAAAATAAAATTCAGCACAGACTCATTCTGTCGATATTCAAATAAAGACGATGTCGTTCACTCGTTCTCTGTTGTGACATTAAAATAAATCTGTCATACATATATCCNAAGCTGTTTGCGTCGATATGTTGTAAAATGTGCTTATATATGCTTATGTTGCCGAGGTTTTTTTTACCAAATCCACACTGTACCCCCCCAGGAGTATAGTTTGGGTTTATTTCTTTTTTTTACTCCTCTCCTCTCCACATGTTTCTCCCCCCCCCCCATGTTATGTTATGTTATGTGTTGACGGGGTGATTGTTGTAATTTCGCTGCAATTGTACTTGTACTGTTACAGTGACAATAAAGCCACATCCATCATCACTTCCTGTCCCCTGGTCCAGAGTCTCTGGTTGTTTGAATGTGTTTAACAGCAGCTCCAGATGTTTTCAGGCTTCATTCTCTGATCAGTAAATCCTCCAGTTCTGGTTTCATGGACGACCTCTGACCTGCAGCCTGCTCTGTGCACATGTTGTGTGTGAGTGTGTGTGAGGTTATCGGAAACAGAAATGTGAAGATGCTCATTTCTGATGATAAGAGAAGAATCAAAGCTCTGTCGATTAAAAATAAAATTCAGCACAGACTCATTCTGTCGATATTCAAATAAAGACGACATTGTTCACTCGTTCTCTGTTGTGACATTAAAATAAATCTGTCATACATATATCCACATATCAATATTAAAATTAACACAGACTCTGGGACAGTGCCAGTGGAAAACAGGTGGAGTGGAAGTGGGCAGAGATGTAATCGTGGATCACTCACAGACACACACACACAGATGTGCGCTCACGCTGTGGTTTTCATTGTTTCCACTCAGTCTGGCTGTGTAACCTGGAAGTGATGACACACATTCAGTGATCAGAGTGTTTGTGATTGTGGAGGATCCGAATGATCCAGATTCAGTTACAGTGTTAAACTCGAGTCCTGCACATCTTCAGTTTCAGGAGTTTGATAATAAAGTTTCATCACAGAGTCCAGGCTGAGACCAGACCTGAACCTGTGCAGAGAACAGACTTAGTCAGGACGCAGAGATGCTTTCCAGCTTCCAGGTGCACTGTGCAGACTCACAAATAATCCTCTGATGTAACTGTTTTATCTGCTGTCTGACATTACATGGTGGCCTCCTGTGTTCAGGCAGAGGTCAGAGGTCAGAGGATGTTTGGAGAGAAAAACACTGTGAGCAGAAACCATAGAGACCTCTATTTGAAATAAACAAGCCGTAGTGTTACACTGTTTTGACCTCAGCATGTTGCCGTACCTGGCGTGAGTCTGGAGAGCTTGAAGAACGTGATCGGAATCATCTCATCACGTCATAATGTTCATGTGAGCCAACTAAGCTGAACGTTCAACAAAACGACACCAGGAACAAATCAACAACAGTGAACAACCGGACAGGCTGTTTGTTCCAACCCTCGGGTACGACCTGTAGGAGCAGCGCCCCCACAGCAGCAGGCGGACTGGACCTTCGTTGCCATGGTTACAGTAATAAACACACAGCTAAGCTTAATGGTCATGGCTTAGTTAGGTTTGTGTACTATGTTAAGATTAGAGGACCTTTGTTGTCATGGTTACAATCAAAGTGCAAATTATGCAAGGACAATCGGGGGGGTCAGTTCTTTCTGGGTGGGGGTGGGTGATATGATATTGAAGGAGAGAGGCAGGTAGACGAGAAGTTCAACTAACGTTAAGGTTCAGAAATGGTACGGTCCATTTTAGGGGTGTCTGATATCATATTACAAGATTCTTCTGGGAACGAATACAGGGAATAGATTCTAATAGTTACAGGTAAGAAAGATATATAAATGTTTCAACCCCCCGACTTGTTGTTTTTACCTCTTTGGGGGTGGTCCAAGCCTTAATCGAACACACTAAAATGCTTCATACACTGACACGAGTGAAACGTTTGTGTCTCCAGTTAAACTTGTGAAACTATTCAACTGCTGCACAACAGGCGCGGTGTCGGCCATGTTCACACTGTGTAAACTCCTGGTGAAAAGGTGAGAAAAAACAATCATGACTTGAAGCACAAGTTTACTTCATGAACATTTAACTCAAACCATCTTTACCCTCTTGAAGTGCAACACGAGGGACTCAGGAAGTGACCTGTGCTCTCACAGCACTGCACTTTGTATATGCACCACCCACCTCCACCACCCCCGAACACTCTGGGTCCGGTCTGGTGATGTAGCACGTAATGAGGCAGTGTTGTTTGTAGGAAAATGCTTCATGCTGCAGCTCCGTGTCAACAGTTTGTGTGTTTCCTGCTCAACATGACACAACAGCTCCATAAAGAACAGGTTTCCCAGTTAACTGGTCTGCACAGACCTCTGACCTCTGACCTCTGACCTCAGTCCCATCCCAGACCTGATCTCCGTCATCATGGATCTCACTACATTCAGCCAAACAGTGAAGTTCTAAATTCAATAACTGAATGTACTGTTGAAGTTAAAATGTTCTTACATTCAAGGCCAAGAGCTCAAACTGGTCCTCACAAAGACGGACGTGTACGAGCAGACACACACTCTCTTATCTCTGCAGGCTGGTGTTTTTGTGCAGCAGAACAAACAGGAAACCACAGACAGAATCGCAGCTCTGATGATCACAAACACTGATTCCCGCTCTGTCTCTTATTCATTTAACACCACAAACATGTGGCAGAGTCACAGCGTTGCTCAGGCTTCAGGACGAAGACAGAAGAACGACAACAACCAGTTTGTGGTGTCACGAAGTGGCTCACAGTTCAGACAAAGCAGGAGGGAGGACACGCGTGCTTAAAAAGCAAACAACAAAAGTAATTCAAAGTAACCTATTTACACAACTAAACCGAAACAGGACATGTCGAATCAGTAGGTCAGGAGTGTATGGGAATGCATGGATAAGGGAAAGAAAGGATGATGATGGAGAGAGGAGAGACGGAGCAGCTGAACCGCTCTGCTCGGTCCCTCCCTGAGACGGAGGAGGAGAGAGAGAGGAAGCAGCAGGCCACACAGAGCTAAAGAGGATGGGCCTCACAGTGGTTACCAAGTATTCATGTGTGGAGGGAACTTAGATGGTATGTTAGACACACAGTACTTTATGTGAAGATTCAAAATGCAGCTTGACTGAGTGTGAATGAATATGAGACGTGAGCTCTGTGTGATAAACACTGACGACTGCACGAGTCGATACAAACACATTATGAGGTCACAGACGACACACTGAACATCTGTGAGGAGTCGTGTTCATTAATACGAGCGGTGCATGTAAATGAGTTCAGAACAACCAGTGATCTGAACAGTGGAAAATATAAAGTGTTCTCAGCTTTGTTCCTGTAAAACCTCCATCAGTCTCACACACACACACACACACACACACACACTGATATTACAGTCTGACTCACTGTGTGGGCAGACACCTTCACAGTGACTGACATCAGGAGAGATCACATGACCCATCCTGACACAGTGACAGTGAAACATGTGGATTTCTTCTTCATATAATCAGTGTTTCCATGTGTGAAACGTTTTCTCACTCAGCAGAACTGCAGTTTGTAAAATTTGATATTGAACATCTTCAGCTTCCTGGTCTGAGAGTTTCAGTTCCAGAGAAATGTTATCGTTTCTTAGTATGAGTGCTGAGATCCTACACACTTTTCTCAGAAAACGCTGCTGCACCAATCAGGACCGAAGCAACACTTGAGTCAGGACTTGATGACAGTTGGTGGGTAGTTTAGTTTACTGTCAGTCAGGTCCGATCTAACCCCGCCCACAGTCCTGACGAAGCAGATTCACATTATTTAATCATGAGTGTTTAATGTTGTGAAGATGTGAAGCCACGTTTCAGGGCTTTCATGTGAAACCAGACAATAAAAATGTTCTTCCAACAGTGTTCAGGTATTTCCTCATTCCTCATGGGCCCTAACACTCTAATGGCCCCTAATCATGTTCTGTTTAGAAGAGCCTTCATATTTACCCTTCCTCTCCTGTTCAGTAACCCCTCCATGTCAAAAGTATGTGGACGCTGAAGGGTTTTGTCCACTCAGATTTCTGCATGTGCAAATATTATGTCCACTTATTATATAATTGAATTTGATTTCTATTTTAAGCAGGTTTTGTTTTAGCTGATGAGAAACACTTGTGATGGGTGGGATGGTGTAAAATGTTCTGCTTTAATTAACTGTGACGGATTCACTGACTCACCTGTAGAACCAGGTGAGGTGTGTCACCTGCTCTCTCTGTGAGGGAGTCCTGATCGTGTTGTTCATTAGAGGTTTGACCCTGAACACAGTTAATATCCCTCTGTGGGATCAAATACTGCTCACCTGGTTGTCTCTGAATGACACGAGGAATCAGTGGCCGCTCATGCACAGCACACAGAACATATAACTTCTATTCTTATTTCTTATTTTGAGGAAATATTGTTTTCTACTCATTGATGCTTTTCAGGGTTTTTTCCATTTTCATCGAACGTTCATCCAGTTTGAGTCAAAGGGAAGTTTTACCACCTCATCTCATCTCTACAAACTGTATTTGAGTACAAATACACAAAGGGGGCATAATGGTTATCCTGACAGATACACATACAGCTGTGGGGTCTGTAGGGGCCTGTAGGGGGCTGTGGGGGCCGTGGGGCCTGTAGGGGCCTGTAGGGGCCTGTAGGGGCCTGTAGGGCCTGTGGGGCCCAAAACAATGAGGAATAAAGCCAATGTCACCAAAACACAAAACCCACGAATAACAACACAACAACGATTCAGTGTGTCTCAGGTTTATTTGATGTCACTCAGAGCTGAAACAGGACGACGTGTCTGTCACACTGTTAAATGTAACTGTGATATTTACACAAACTCATTCATAAAAACATCACTGACAATATGGCAAAAAATCTTGAACTTCTCCAAACTACAAACAACAAACTACCTGTATTCATGCGTCATGACAGTATGATGAGATACCAGACGTGTGCTGAACAGGTGATATGATATTTATACGTTTTCATAAATGATACAGACGTTGGAGCCTCAAATGAAAAGACATGAAGCTGCGCAGAGACTCAGTCTTCAGTGAAGATCTGCTGAGCTCCTGAAAGACAAAACATGGGAAAGAAATATTAAATGAATGTTGAAGAGACACAGACAAAGATGTGCTGGCTCCAGATTTCTTCAGTTTCCATTTGTTTGGTTTAACACTGAAACAGTGAACATCTGTCTGTAAGTTTCTGTTTTATGACCAACACAGGAAAAACAAGAAAAACACATGAATGAAAAGAGAGAAGTGTAAATTCTAGAGTCGTTAAAGAAGCAAAAGATTTTCATTAAAAAAATGATGTGAAGTCAAAAACAGAGAAAATAAAAATCTGATCATTGAGAGGATTCAGGTGTGTTGGATGATTCAGAACAGTTGAAGTTACAGAATTTATTCAAGAACATCACATGAACTTTATATTAGAGCTGAAATCAGTTCTCTTGTGGGTGTTCTTTACAATGATTTTGTCTAAAACCAAAATTATTTTCACTGTAATATAAGACAAGTAAAAGCAGCAAACTCTCACTGTGGAACCATGAGATGGTTGAAAATTATTATTACAATAAAATTTTTTATACTTGACTTTTACTAATATATGACTGAGTTAACTCTGAAATCAGAGGAAATAAGACAGAAAGGCTTGTGTCTAATATAAACTTATAAAAGAATGAACCCTGTTTGTGTGGGTCACGTGGTTTTATACTCACAGTGACTGATCCACAGCCGCAGAGTCATGAGTACGTTGAAGATGATGGTCTTGAGGAAGAGCAGCCTGAGGCCCAGGATGGTCAGAGTCACACCGTTCACCGTCGGATCTGCAAACAACAACATCACAAAGATTAAAACCACAAACCAAACCAAGCTTTTAAACTTTTCAACTATTCAGTAAGATTCAGTACAAACCTTGTTCCAAACCATCTACACATGGCTTAGGGTTACCAGTATCTGAAAGAAACAGAACAAGTGATTATTAGTTTTAAATTGTCGTACACTGTAAATCTCAAACTCACCGTGAAGCTCATTAAATAACCCAGTGACCAGTTTCCCTCATTTACAAAGAGCTCCACGAGAGAAACAGTGAACAGACAGAAAATGAGCCTGCTCATATTTTCATCACAGATTTTTATTTAAACCTCATTTAAAGGTTTAATTTTGGTCCTTTTGAGTTGCATCACACATTCAGTCCAAGATTTTTCATTTCCCAAATTACATTTTCCTTGAGTTTACACCTGATGATGCAATTTGTCATTGGGAAAACAAGTTTTATTTTGAAGTTTGAATTCATTTTACAATTTAATTTTGTAGGGACAAACTTTTTCTAACACTGTTAAAAAGAGAATAAAGAGAATTCATATTAAATGTTTCACACTTACTTTCAACACATTGTCCTTCCCCAGCACCTTCAAGCAACACCACACTGTTGTACAGAGAGTCTCCTGATATCCGAGTGGCCTCCGTCTTATTGAAATCGTCTTTTAGGGCCCCGTGGTCGTTTGTTGCTTTGTATCTGCTGAAGCCTGTGGCCAGGCAGGCTGTGGTGTCCCCATCTGTCAGTTTGTAGTATGACGGCAGGTAATTATCCCCTGAAAGACACAAATCAAGGACAACACTTCAACTCACATGAACAAAGCTCAAACATTTGCAGCGTAACTGTGCTCTAGGAAAAGAAAAATAAACAGAGTTGAGTAAAATGAGAGATGTGTAATTAAAAGATAACCACCATGAGTGAACAGATGAAGAAAAACAAGCAGCATCAAAATCCATAGAAGAAGACGTCACTCGCTGACACACTGTGACTGAATCACACTCTGAAACTCAGCTCCACCAAAACCAGAAGATTAATGCTCCAGGCATAATAATCTCCAGTTCGATGACTGCTGGGAAATTATTACTGAATGTGATCTCAAACCTCAGTTTTAGTTGTGAGTCGCCATGAAGTCGAATGTTTGAAATTTAGTTGAGTTTTTCTGAATTTTGTGTAAAAACATGTAGAAATTAATTTTTATCCAGTTCATGCAAATACATCAAAATGGTCAAAATACAATTTCAGTGAGTGGAAGACATTCATAAAGGGAGGACTTACCTATTTACCTCTATAATATTACAATATCTGGATATTTGTTCTTAATTAATTATGCTAATTTATTTATTTTAGCACTGTCACAAAAGCATGTTTATATGTAGGTTGTATTTATAGAATATATATATATAATAACTATTATATAATTATCTGTTATCTATTGTGTGGTAGGCTGCACAGAAAGTATTACTACAATAACTTCAACCATATGTTAAGTATAATGTTTAGTAGAGGTGGTTTGTATTGTACACAACTTATATTCTTCTTTACTGTTAATCACACTGCTGTACATTCAATGCACCATTAGAAACTATGGGGCTGTAATTTCTAAAGATGACACAGCTTTAATCAGTGGTGGCTCCATAAAACACTAAAGTTCCTGTAGACACATTAAAGTTTTATGGTTGCTAATGCTAACGTGAACGTTAACGTACAGGTGGGTTTCATGAATAACTTACTCAACACAATAACGACTTTTGATCCTGATCCAAACAGGATTTTGTTGTCGTTGTATTTCACACCACAGATTGTGTAATTACAAAAACAACTCAGCAAAGACACAGCAAAGCAGATGAACTAGTGTTTGTACTATAATTAGTTTTACAGTTTTTTTTAATTTAATGATTTGTTACCCACTTGTTTTCATCATGAGTTTAGTTCCAGCGCCAGTGTTAAGAATGCATTTTTAATTGTGACATCTTTTTTATTATTATAACTAAACATAATTTTGGTTTTATTTATTTTATCAATATTCAGAATTTTGATCAAAAATGACTTGATGATTATCAATGATGATTATTAATATTGTTCTTTTAACAAATTAGCAATAAATGCACTTTACATTCACATTTAATTTACATTTGATTAACGGTGGTGAAACCAGCTTTGGACAAAAAGAAAATCACAGTTGCATCACTGAGAATTTCATGTGGCAGTGACTTACTGGACATGACAGTCACCCTGACTCCAGATCCAAATATGATTTTGAAGTTGTTGTTATTCACACAGGAACTAAACCAGTTACAAAAACCACTGCAGTAGCTCATCAAGTATATATCAATGGCATAGCAGTTAGTTTAATCTGAGTTAACTTTAAGGACTTAACAAGATGAATACAACAAGATTTATGCCACTCTTATTTTGGTAATAAAGTGACCACGTCAACAGGATATTACGTTTATCTAAATGTGTGTTGTCAATCTTTTACGAGTAAATTCAGTAAACCTCCTCTGTGGTGCATGAATTCAAACCTTATTAATAAAAACTTGATAAATGATGGAAACTGAAAAAACTCCACTGTAATCAAAATATCTATGATATGATATTTGTTAACTCACTTTTTTCTACCTGAAGTTTAGTTCCAGCGTCAAACAAGAGTTTGTTGTTTCTGGACTGTGTCACACATTGTTGTGGTGTTGAACAATTACAACAATTACAGCACTGAACCTTTGTATAGTCAGTCTTCTACTTAATGATATGAAATATAAAAAAACTAACATCAATTGACAGTTTCGAAGCTTTTTCAAGTTTGAAATGTGAGACATGAGAAGATGTGAGTATTTTAATCAACATGACGAGATGAATGACTGAGAGTCGTGACGTATTCCTGTCTACGTATGTTCAACCACAGTTAGCTTTTATTTTATGTTTCTTTTATTCAGAGGAAGTTAAATGTTTTATTTTATCTTTGTCAAAAAAGTCAAAATGCAGCGTCTGAGGTAAAACAAGCAAAAGACTAATTGGAAAAACACAAAGAAATGGAGGTTAAACGCCTTAATGGTTCATTACAACATAACTTCATTATGATTTTACAAATTACACCTAAATGAGCTTTTCATTAAGTCACGAAAACGGTCACGTTAAAAAACTTACGAGCCTGGATGAATAGTTTGATCCCATTGCCAAAAGTGACCCTCTGTCCGACATTCACACATTCATCAAGTCCAGAACAAAAACCCTGACACACTCTGAGCCAGACTGCTGGTCCTCACAGCTTCACTGAAACACACTGTCTGTAAAACTTCAATACGTTCAGTCGGAAACACTGATGGATGGTTGTTGGACCTGAACCTGGACAATCACAGGTCATGTCTATTTAACACCTGCTGTTAGTGTTTGTCATTAACATCTGGACCTGGACGTTCAGAGTAAGAACACATCCTTGTTTCCTGTGAGCCACATGTGTACTATGTTAAAATACTGCAGTATATTTCAGTGTGAGTGTACGTAGTATTTTGTACAGTAACTGTGTGAAATAAGAAGCCAGAGTTCAGTTGTGACGTTTGGATGAAGAAATCTGCCGAACCACATAACTTTAAGATAAACACTGTGTTTCTTCCAAAACGTAATGTAATGTGAGGCAGAACTGAATATGAACAGTGGAGATGAGTGGAGGAGGTACAGTCAAAGTCCTGTTGTCCAGAGCTGATAACAAAACATTACATCACTGAAAACAATAACTCTGGCTTTAAAATCACTTTTTATGAAACGTTGTACTCACAGGTTTGAACTCTCAGCTGAATCCCTGAACCAAAAATCATTTTCACGTTGTTGCTACTCACACTCTGCATGAAACCTCAACAATAACCTGCTGACACCAACAACCAGAACATGTGAAACAGTGTCAGCGTTAACATTAAACTAAACTAACAGTGTGTGTGTTCACTTCGTGCAGGGCAGTAGTTATCTGCCTTTTTACCAACTGGATTTTACTACTTGATACGAGTTTGTGTTAAATGTGTATCTGTGAACTGACTTCATGTCATTGTATTTGGGCAGAAGAGCGTCAGCGTGTTTTGAACAAGTCTTTACAGTTTCTGAGTTTTTCCTCCGTCGATGATGAAGTTACATTTATATCAAATATGTTTAACTGGTTTAAAAGGATAAAATGAAAAGTTATGTTATAAAACAATATTAACTGTCAGTCTCTTCCCACTGATTTCACATAAAAAACCTTTTGAGTAGATTTATGAATCAGCTGATCAGCTGCTTAACGAACTGAAACTGGACTCACTTGTTTCCACAGAGACACGAATCCCTGATCCGAACGAGGTCTTCTGGGGTCCGGACTGAGTCACACATCAGAGAGAGCTTTAACAAGAACTGAAGCCTCAACCAGAGGACTCACACTGTTCTTAACTGTACTGTCTGTACTGTTTATTTGATATCGAAGTCAAGACTACATGATAATCTAATATCCTGATTTAAAATATGTTCAAGTATTCTAACTGACCTGGAGATACAGGATGGTGGTTCACAGTTGACCTTAAAGCTTCTGTTACAGTCTGGGAGTCTGAACAATAATAATAATAATAAGTATTATTATTATTATTATTATTATTATTATCATATCTCTTTTTGAATAAAAAATTACAGGATTTTTAATTGATTATAGTAAAGATATTTGACACAGATATGAGATTAACTTTGTATCTATGTGAGACAGCACCGTGATAATGATCCCGTTGTTTGCTTTTGGATAATACAGTGTTTATACTGGTTTTACTGGATCATTGGTAAAAGGACAGATCAATAACTAACCACTGCTACAATATTCACCAAAGATCAACATTTACATCAGTTATATGTGTTGTGCAGCTGTTGTTAAGTTCCAAACTCACTAAAGATGATTTGTGATATTAACCAAGTTGCTGAGGACTTGTCAGTTAACGGATTATTACTGTTTCTTTCAGTTTGAAATGTCTTTCAACAAATGTCAAATCTTACTGTTATGTATTTTGAGCTCAGTTCCTCGTCCAAAGATCAGCCTTCGAGTCCCGTCATTCACACACCGAGACGCCTCCTGATACAAACTCACTGAGCAGCTGAATACAAACAGCCCATTTTTATCAACATCACTAATTTCCATCTGCTACATAGTTTCAAATGGTGGAGCTTCACTAATGAATGGATGTTTTACTGGAAATATTTACTGTTGAATCTGCTCTGTCAGTTTGCAGTCTAATGGGTTTGGAGACAGACTCAGCAGACGTTCAGTGTAGATAATTTTACCTGCACTGTCAACATGTATGTGTTCACCTGTAGAGCAAAGTCCCAAAAGATAAGAAACTGACTTGTTGATGACAACTTGGTGCCATATTTGTTCTTGGGTCTCCCACTGTTTGACCTGTTTCCTGATGCTCTGTAGTTTACTTTAGAAAATTACTACTGACACAAATTTATCCTCATGCTCATGCAAAAAACATACATAATAAAGTTGTTGTTTCTTTCTTACTGGACTGTATGAAGAGTTTGGTTCCTGTCCCGAAGATGAGCTTACGTGCAGCGTCATTCACACTGTGCATGTCTTCAGCTCAAAAACCTCTGAGCATCTAGACATGTCATATTCGACCTCTGATGACTGTAACACCCAATAATCTCATTAAGATCATTAACCACTAAAACATGTTCTTTTTCTTGTGATGTAATAAATCATTTTTTTAAAGCATAATTAATAAAATAAAGTGATTTCCCATGTTTGACATACATCTGTCCATCAAATTATAATTAAAGTGTAAAGTAAAAGTCTTAAAGTTTTTCAATGTACTTCGACCCAATAATGTTACATTAGTACATTATCACTGTTGAAGGCCTTGAATCAATGGAAGGAAACATTAATTACATTCAAGGAGAAATATTCTGTGTTGATTTCCTGCAAATGGTGACTGCACTGATGGAAACTGGAGACTATTGTCATAATTTAAACTTACAAGAGAAGAAAATTAGTGCTGATTAAATTCAAACTAAGAACACATAAAGTTCACATAAGAAATATTACAATATTTGCGTCCCTATTAAAAAGTAATTAATTTACATATTACTTGGAAATTCAATTTTAGATGAAATATCTAGTGATAGAATGACTTACTGGTGTGAACTGTCAGCTTTGTACCCAATCCAAATGTCAGTTTGCTGCCAGCATTATTGACACAGTGTCACACTTCAGTGCAAATACACTGAGGAGCACAGACTCTTAATTTAAACCTTAAAATGTGAATGAAATCACATAAACTCAGGGATAATATAATGAACTTTGACCTTTAATAGATCTAAATCAATGCCTTAGCATTGTATTTGTGGCTCAGTCTCCTTTTATTTTCATCATTAAAAGTTTAAATCTGACTGACTGAATGTAACTATGGTTCAATTAAGGGCCCAACATCTTCTAAAATGAAATTGCGGAGAGATTTTTTTTTCATTGTTGAAACTAATGTATCAAAATGATGTTTCATGTAACAACTCACTGAAATGAATAAACAAATTGGACCCAGTAAGATATAACAGGAAAAACTACACAATGGAAATGTCAGCAAACAGTGCTAACTTCTATGCTGATGATGTGATTTTATACATCACTGTATAAATGCATAAAAACTAGCATTCTGCCATCAAGTCATTCAATGAATAAGAATAAAAAAATAGGAGTCTGTGTATAAATTTAAGCATTTGAGTATTAAGTGATATTTGTCCTGTAGTGATAAAGCAGGTTCTTTTTTATTTTTACACTGGGCACTATAATTAGATTACTATGCATACATTTACATTGATTTCTTTTACATTGATTCACATTTTTTACTGATGCAACTGTATTTGCTCTTTTTTTGTTGTTTTTAATATCTCAGAGGGCAGATTTGTGACTCAGGTAGTGTTCATTTATTTTTTACATAGGTTTCTTTTTGTAATAAAGAGTTTTTACTCACTGTCATGGACGATGAGTTTGATTCCAGATCCAAACAGGAGTTTTTGGGAACCAGTTGTAGTCACACAGTTTAGAAAGGCTGAACAATAACTCAGAGACTTCTATACAAACTATACAAAAGACTTATCATCAGCCAGATAACACTTTTGGAGATCCCAAAGTAAATGTTGATATTTGCATCATGTTTTCCCACAACATAAAAAGATAATAAAGAGAATCTATTATTACAATGAAACATCTTCTCATAAGAGTTTAAAGAACTTAGTGGCCAGTTAAAATGTGAACTATGTTGATGTATATTTTTACTGCCGACTTCTTTATAACCACAAATAGTTTTTACTCACTATCATGGATGATGAGTTTGATTCCAGATCCAAATTGGAGTTTCTGAAAATTACTCCCAGTCACACAGTTCAGGAAGGCTCAGCAATAACTCAGGCCTTCTTGACAAAAACTGAAGCTTTCACAGCTAAAAAACAGCTTTTCTCCTTATACGTTTTGGTTTAGCTAATGTGGACATGTATCTTATTTGAAGAATTATTGAAAGGGTTGAATTAATTAACTAAGCATCTGACCACCAGATGTGCTTCTATTTACATTATTAATGAATCTACAATTAGTTTTTCCATTACTTGATCGATAGTTTTTTCCTATGAAAGGTCAATTATAAAAGCTCAAGGTTGTCAGAGATGACAATAATCCCTGAACATTTCTGATTTAGTCTAACAAACAGTTTATATTTGTCATTTACTTTGGTAAATTACATAAATAATTAATCAGTCATCAATTTATTTTTGGTCAAATTGTCACTTATGTATCACAGACATTTACAATTAAATGCATAGCACAGCTGTTATTCTGATATTCACAGCTATAGAAATAATTAAACAATATCTATTGATGTTGCTTGAGCCTTTTATGAAATATTAGTTAGTGAGTGTTTAGTGATTGATTCAGTTGAAATGTGTTCAATTATCTTACAGTTTTGTATTTTCAGGTCAGTTCCTCGTCCAAAGATCAGCCTCCCAGTCCCGTCATTCACACACTGAGATGCTTCATAACATAAACTCACTGAGAGACTTTGTGTGTTCGACTTTCACAGTAACTGAAAATAATGAGTCAAGACATTTACACTGGCTAAATGGTTTTTAAACTGTTGATTTTTGCTCATGTTTTAGAATATTTAGTGTTTAATCAGTCTTGTTCATTGTACTGGTTCATTTGATGGTCAGATTTTTTTTCATTTTCCCACAATAGCATAATAATTTCATGAAAACCAATATAATGTCTTATTCTCAAAAAATTCAAAAGAATGTAAGTGAGAGTTAAAGGCTAAATTATGTTCAGTATATTTCTGTATTACCTGCAGGTTTGTTTGTGTTTATGAATCAGTTGAAATTAACAGTTTTTACTCACTGTCATGGACGATGAGTTTAATTCCAGATCCAAACTGCAGTTTTTCGTAACCACTTGTAGTCACACAGTTCAGAGAGGCTGAACAATAACTCAGAACCTCCTTCACAAACTCTAATACATTCAGCTACTTTACAATCTACTTATATTTTTTCTATTATTATTATTATTATTATTATTATTCATTTATTTATTTATTATTTTTTACATTTCTGGGTTTGTTTAAGTAGTATCTGATGAAAACTTCGGACAGATATTGATAGGTATTTGCATTGTATTTTAAACAGTAACTTAAAGGAGAACCTTTTCCCACATTAATAACGCCTGAAGAAACATGACACCAGACCTGTTTGGTGAGCAGTGTTATTTTGTTGGTTGATGAGCACAGAAACATTACTGACTACATTTAATCATATCACAAACCTATTAAAATGTAAAGACAGTTTGAAAGTTTAATGAGGAGGTTATTTTCTTGGTTGTGTCTTGGTTGAAACACTCAAGTAGAGATAAATAAAATTAACTCACTAGCTTTGATAATTAACTTGGTTCCTGCTCCAAAGGTGAGTTTTCTGAGTCCAGTGTCAGTCACACAGTGATCGGCTATAAACCAAAAAGTCAAGCTCCACAGTTTTGGATTTGGTTGGATTTTTTTCGCACCTTAGTATTTTGTTGGATTTTTGTCTTTTCACAGGTGAAATGTGCTCTCTAACACCTCTCACAGGTTTTTCACAGGTCATTTTTTTCTATAAGGAAACAACATGTTTGCTTTTAAAGTCAAAACTGACAACAAACTAGGAGGTAAATAATTAACTATAGTCATGATCTTCAGAAAATCTTAAAGAAGGTCATTTTCTTACTGGTTTGTACCAACAGAGCTGTTCCACTGCCAAAGAGAAGTTTTGTTCCCCCGAGATTCACACAACAGCAACAGGCTCAACAAAAACTGACTTCAACTGCTGCCTAGAAAACTTGAATTTACTGTAATTAACCAGTTCAAACTGGTATAATGTCACAATATCATTGGTCATGGCTTTTTTTGTGTTTATTATGTCTATAAACAACAAGTTCCTTAAACTAACCTCCCATTTACCTTGATTACTCTTTCATCAATGCTAACCTAACCAAATGTTTTAAAGGCAGTTATTGATGGAGGTGTAAAACACCAAACTTTCACCATGTAAACATTTACTGCTTGCTTTCCAATAGAATGAAAAAGTTTGCCAATAAAATACTAACCTCAAAACACATCACTTATCAATTCAAGAGTCTGTTATAAGACCCAACATCTTTATCATCAGCATTAAACAACTACTACCACAACCTCCATGAATTAACCCATGAATACCCTTGAAAATCCTGGCTAGTGACTCAGTTTGAATCTATGATGCTGATATTTAAGGGATATATTTGCACTTATTGTTCATAATGCAGAGCAGAGTCAAACATCTATTTTGACAAAATGTACAAAGAATAACTGCAGAATTACTTACGACCTCAACCATCAATCTTTAGGTGATAATGAATAAAACAAACTTACTTGATTGAACGGTCAGTTTAGTGCCAGAACCAAAGCTGATTTTATAAACTCCAGAGTCAGTCACACTGTGACTGCAACAACTACAGAAACTCAGCCACTGATCTCAGCTCAGTAATACTATTAGCTACAGCAGTGAAATAAATTTAATAAAACATTTTGAATGGTTTATCTGAAAATCCATTGACACACACAACTGCAACAAGGTTTAAATATATTCTATTAAAACACAAATATTTTGTTACAATGGGACTGAGACTATGCAGAATTTTATTTAGTCTGGATAGTATTGTCTAAAATGAGATTGACAGCGTTTGCATTGATTGGCATGTTCTTAAATCGTCTGTTGAACCTTTAACAATCCGGTGTCTTAAATTTTAACAAGAAATGTTTTAATAAGTTTCACTGATCTACATTAACAACATAACAAAAACATTTTAAAATAATTAAAATTATTTTTTCTTACTCGTGTCTACATGCAGAGTTGTCCCAGTGCTGAAGAGGAGCTTCAGTCCATCATTCACACAATGGAAACAGACTCAACAAAAACAACTGGAGCCTCACTGAAGTAAAAATAAGAAATTACCAAAGATAAACAGAAATTACAAATAGCCACTCTGAGGATAGGAGATTAATTCTCTGTTTAGAAAGTCACCAATGAGGTTGTAAGTAAAAATAAACAATTATTTAAAATGTAGATAGGGTCTAAAATTGATTAGCAAACCATAAATAGGGTGTACTAGTCTTAGAATGGACATTTTATTCTTAAAATATGGTTTATATATATATATATATATATATATATATAGTCTGTTAGACCAAAGATTAATTGGTTGTATCTTTTGGTTAAGCACATAAGTTGACTTATTTGAGCCTACTATCAGTTTTGTGCCACCAACAAAACACGATTTTGTAAATCTCAGAGTCAGTCACGCACTCCAAAGATTTAATCACATCATCTGCAAACAGTTTTATCTTTGATTACTATGCTTGGCTGTAGGGTTAATGGTTAAAATTTGTTTTAAATATATATATATATATATAGCAAACAGTTTGGCTGTAGGGTTAATGGTTAAAATTTGTTTTAAATAGTATACCAGTTATATTATTTACTTAACAGGGGTGATCACAACATTCATTGCAGCAGTATTCATTTAGGTGATGGACATATTATTTAAAAAATGTAATTGTGAAACTTAAAAATGACTGATAGTTATTAGTTGACCAGTGTATGTATTAAGAATAAAATTCATTTCAGATGACAGTGTCTTTAGATATGAGTTAAATATAAAATGTTAGCTTGCCACAAACAAACTGACTTTACATATTAAATATTTGAATTCTACTCACTGCTCTCTACAATTAGTTTGGTTCCTTTTCCTAAACTAATTCTCCCTCCTGATCCTGAAGCAGTCACACAGTGGATTTGGTCTAAACAATATCTACAAACTATTTTTCCTCATGAAACTTCAATAGCAACAGTTAACAAGTCAGAAGTAAATATGTTATTTCCCTGATATAACAAACTGTTTTGTTTACAAGTGGTTTTAAATACATGAATCACTACATATGACTCAAATATTTAAGATTGACCAGGAACATGTACACACTATTCACAACTAGAAATGAAAGGGAATTTTAAAAAGCTGTACTTTAGTTTCACATAAAGGTTTTACTAATTTTTTTTTTCTTTTTTGGCACTGAAACAGTTATTTCAGAAACCAGGTGGGAATGTTGAATTCAGAGTTATATTCCATTACAAGAACATTTCTTACAAGATTTCGGTAACTTACTTGACTCAACCATCAGTTTTATGCCAGAACCAAAGATGAGTTTGTTACCAGAGTAGTCAGTCACACAGTAACAAACCCAACGACATAAACTGTGAAGTCAGTGACACAGACTTTTTTCCTGATGATAATACTCCATTTATACTTTAAAAGAAACTGATAAAAAGTGGATTTCAACTAATTCTTATTTGGCTTAAAATCTACTGGTTTAAGCACATGAATCAACACATGTAACACAAATATGTGAGTTCTACAAGAAAGTTCTGTACAGAAAATTAAATGTTTTAGAAATGTAATCATTGCAGGAGTAAACAGGAGTTTTAAAAGCTATGTTTCTATCCGATCTATAGATTTCATCTGTGTTTTTTATACATATATGAGCTGGTGCTGGGCACTGCAGACACTGTAAAACCAGGTAAAAATATGAATTCAGGAAGTTAAATTGGATCAAAGATCTTTTTCTTCAAACAACATACATTAACTTACTTGATTCAACCTTCAGTTCTGTTCCAGAACCAAAGATGAGCTTTGAATTTCCAAAGTCAGTCACACAACAAGAAAAGCAGCTACGAAAACCACGAGCTCAAAGACAATTTCGTTACGAAGCTAATCAATTTCAATTAAACTAGTACTACTAAAAATGTGTTCCAAGTATACAGAAATCTTACAGAAGGTAATATTTCTGAAATGAAATAATTCAGAATGTTTTCGTTTTGTTATGATTCATGTGCTGGGGACACTGAAGTTTTAAAAGCCAAGTTTTTTGAAGTAAGTGTATCTAGAAATGTTTATCCAAGCTTTAAGTGAAAATGTTGAGTTGGTTAGATAAACCATGATATCTTGCAAATGAAAAAAAAGCTTACTTGATTCAACTCTCAGTTTCATGCCAGAACCAAAAACAAGTTTTGAGTTTCCACCACCAGTCACACAGTAAGAAACCTAACTCCCGAAACCCTGAGCCCAGCAACATGGACTGTTTCCTCATGAAGCTACAGTATTAATACTTGAAAGGTTCTGTGCAAACAATATATTCATAGTAATTCTTATTTGGCTTAAAAGAAATTTAAAATTAGAATGAGAAATGTTAGGACAAAAAACACAGACAGTAAAACAGTTATGGGGTGAAAGGGAGTTTCTACATAAACTGATGGTTTCTCTAGAGTTTAAGTATATAGCTGAAAATGAGTTAGATTAGATCAAACATCATTCCTCACAAATGAATAAAGCAACTTACTTGATTCAACTATCAGTTTTGAGCCAGAGCCAAAGATGATCTTATTCCCATATCCATTCACACATTAAGAAACCCAGTGACACAAACCCAGTGACCTGCTATGTACATACAGGTAAACTTTTAGTATGCTACGCTACACGATCAAAACAAAGAAACACCAGGCACAAACAGCCAGAGGTCACCTTTTAACTGATTTGGAGCAAACAGGCACAGTACAGTAAACTGTGGATCATTTCGAACAATAATACGTAAACTTACTGTCCTTGACAATCAGTTTGATGCCATCCCCAAAAAGTATTTTCCAGTTTCCCGTCCCTGTCACACAGTGTTTGTTCCCTCAACAAAAACTGTAGCATAAAGAGCCTGACATTAATTTAATCACATCACCTGCAAAAAGTTTAACTTTTACAAATAGATTTTTAATAGTTGTAATGATTCACAGTTTTGTTTGGTTAGACATATTGATTAATTTTGATTCGTTTGGATTTATGTTGAATTTCAAAAACCCATGTAACTTATGTTTTGTGATCATTAAAATGTACCAACTGTTAGTGAATGAAAGCAAAAAAATAAAATGGCATAAAAATAAAAAATAAAAACATTTCAGTCACTTTTCTTTTGAATATTTCAGTTGTTAATACTCACTGTTTTCTACTGTTACTTGGGCTCCTTTTCCAAAAAACAGCCTTCTGTTTCCAGAAGTAGTCACACAGTGGATAAGATCGGAACAATAACTAGATGGACTATTTCATTATCAAGCCAGACTAGTTACAACTAAGAAGAAAAAAAATATTGCTATTTAACTGCAAATTATTCAGTGGTATTAAATTATTGCATTACAGAGTCTATACAAGTTTAGATGTGTATGAAAGTCAGAAATATTAGAATTAAAGGAGGAAAGTAACAGCCAAACAGCTCTTTGTAGTGAGTAAAGTGGATTATCATATCCTCATTCAGAGTGTTTGAAAGCATAAAAATCACCTAAACTGGATGTAAGGTTTTCACTGAAATAAATGGGTCATCAAGTATCTATTTAAATGGTGTTTCTCTAGCTTTTCAAATTAAAAGATGTGATATGGTGAAATTCACTAACGGGAATCAACGGTGAGTTTAATGCCAGAGGCAAAGATGAGTTTAGACACTACTAAGTATATCACACTAAGAGTAATCGAAACATCTGAACGGAGATGGATGACTGGAGTCCTTTAAAGGTCTGAATGTATTAATACATTGAATAATAAATTAATAATGGACAAATCAAATACTAAAAACTAAGAAAATTACTATTTGTCAAAATATGTCATTATTCAATGAATCATTTAAATAGATTGAGTCTTAATACTTACTGGTTTCTACACTTAGTTTGATTCCTTCTGCAAAAAGAAGTTTAAAGTTTCCTGCTCCAGTAGTCACACAGTGGATTTGAATTCAACAATAACTACAGGGGCTATTTCATTGTGAAGCTATGCCATGGCTTTAGCATTGCTAAAAACAAAGTCTATGTAAAAATACAGTGGGGTTAGAAAATCTGAAAAGTGTCCTTAGACCTTTGGACCCTAATGCATATGCTATTATTACATTACTCTTAAGACTTGTATCTACAAATTCCAAGTGCATTTCTACCATTAGTGTTATATAAAGGGCATCATTTCATCATTCAATATATCTGAGAGCAGGAAAACCGGATCACATCAAAGTACAGCAACATGGTGTTTCTACGGACCCTCTTGTGAGTCTGAAATGTTTGAATTGACATACATTTCAAAACAGAAGAATATATGTATAAAGTTAACTTACTGGAGACAACTGTCAGTTTAGTCCCAGATCCAAAGATGAGTTTACCAACTCCAGAGCCAGTCACACTCTGAGATATGTCACCACATAAACACAGGGGTAGGCTGACTGAATTTATAGGGTTTATTTTGTAAAATCTGGTTCTAAATAACTTAATGGATGAATACATAAAATACAATAACAAAATGTACCACTAGTTAAAGTGATGGAGAAATGTATTAATTTCAGTTTGAGAAAGGTTTGGGATCTGCTGTTTAGATTACAAATGATAAACACAGCATTTTGAGTTGTCACATAATGACGTAATCATTCTGAGTGATTGAAGATTTGATTTTCTATTTACAAAGTGAGAACCTCTGATTTATGTTCATCATAATTTAAGAAATAGCTGTGAATTTTTATAGAGCTAATTTTTCAGTTTTATCATGTTGCTTTCCAGCAGTCTGACTTTTATCAGATCTACATCAAATAAAAAAGCCGACAAACTATATTTATTAGACTTTAAATCGTAATGATACTCACTGGCCTCAAACATTAGTTTAACTCCTTCCCCAAAAATGATTTTCCAGCTCGATCCTCCAGTGCCAGTCACACAATGTTTCCTCTCAGAACAATAACTAATGTCTAACGAAACTAACAGTGAGGGATTTAAACACATCATCTGCAAACAATAATATTTGTATGTTGTTCACTACAATCATCATCTGATCACCATGTTTAATTAACGCAACAAGTACATTTTCAGTCTGAATCCACACACAACCAATGATAAGCTGTGTCTGATCGAGGACTTTTCTGACTACAATATCGTCTTTGTCAAAATTTTTCATTAAACTGTGCAATTATTTTTTACCTTTGTTAATCTCAAATATTACTTCAGCACGGACATCCAACAAAAGCACATTTATTTATTGTATCTAATGAATATATAAAACCATAAAATCTTGACACTCACTGCTTTCTACAATTACTTTGGTTCCTTTTCCAAAAATGAGTTTCAGGTTCCCTGCTCCAGTAGTCACACAGTGGATCTGATCACAGCAATAACCACCTATACCGACATTAATTACACCAGCTGACAACAGCTAGTGCAGTCAATTAATAGTTAAGAGGTAGAACTGATTAAAATATTTTGCACTTAAAGAGCAGTTTGTTAAACTTCATAGGAAAACTGCTTAACAACGTCCCTGTGCTGAAACACAACGGTTAAAGACATTAAAACGACTTCTAAATACAGAGATGACAGTTTATTATATTAGCAACACGTTTTTGTGTCATTACATTTAGATGTCCAGCAATAAACTGACTCTTTGTCAAACCAGATTAGACAAACACTTTAGATTATACAAGGTCTTGATACTCACTGGTATCCACAGTTAGTTTGGCTCCTTTTCCAAAAGTTAGTTTATAGTTTCCTGTGGCATCAGTCACACAGTGGATCTAATCTGTACAAAAACCACCTGGACTTCAATCTACACTAATTACACTGGTAAGCAACAACTGTTGTAATGTAAAACTAGTAAAAACATTTTGCGCCTGAAGTTTTGTTTCAACAAGCAGCTGAAGCTAATATTCAAAACAGTTATGGAACAAACCCAACCACCATCCTTTGAGTTGATGGATATATTAACATTTGTACTGCTGCCTTGAAGTTCACTTTTAAAAACCGACCTCTGCAAAAAATAATTAAACCTGACACATTATTATTTGATCACACAAAACAGCAATTAACTGATTCATCTATTCTGTCAAGCAAACAGCAGCACGGCGTACATGAAGACAGTCATCATGTTTCTCATTTAGTATTTGGTTACTCACTGCTCTCTACATTTAGTTTGGTTCCTTTTCCAAAAATGATTTTCCAGTTTCCAGATGTGGTCACACAGTCAGTCTGATCTGAACAATAACTACATCAACTACTCAACCTCATGCAGGTACAAGAGTTATTGTTAACGGGTCATGGGTCAATTGTTTTTTGAATTACTACAGTGCAGAAATATGTATGAAATTACTGCCATGCTTCTAACAAGACATTAAAAAAAAACTAAAAGGTACATCTCATTCAAGTCTTTTAAAATAAAATACTACACAGTTTTATAGATCGGCTTGTGAATTTCCATTTTTGGAGGAGGTTCAGAGGATTCTGAAGCAAAAGGGGAATTGAAATTTGGGTGTTTATCATTGAGGCACATGGTTAATATTGTAAATATACTTCTGGTGATTGAGCAGATGAAAATGTAAAATGTGGTCACTTTTTACTCTGTGTACTATTTGAATACAGCAGAGATGCTTTAAAAGTTAAAATTTTAACTTTATTCCTTCACCACAAAGTAATTTTCAGCCTCACACTGATGAATCAATCTGCAAACAGCTTTATTTTTCTAGATGAACTTTTCTGTTCACTGAATCTAGACTTTACCAATTTACCAATTTACCAATATTACAGATATTTTGTACAATAACAATTCAGAATCGGAAGTTTGAGCTCACCTGGTGGTGGAAGAGTTTCGAATGATTTCTAAATTAAAACACATTTAACTGGACTTACTGACTTCAACGTTCAGTCTGATCCCCGACCCAAAGATCAGCTTGTAATTTCCAGTATTCACACAACACAACATGCCATTACATAAACTCTGCGAGGCTCTAACAGCTTCATATTAACAGTGACGCAGCTCACAGTGCTGCCATCCAGTGAACTGAATTAACATTATTTTAATTAGGAAAAGCTGCTGTTAACATGGTCATTTATTACTGGAATATGAGAATATACCTTGTGTCGAATGTAACAGAAATAGCTGTGACTACATGAATGATTTACTATCTAAACTGGAGTATTTTTGAAACACTGGATTCATCAGTAAAAAAAAATCTAAATTCTACTCTAAATGTGTGAATAAAAAATGTTACGCATCTTTCCTCATATTAAATCATTAACTTCTCATCTTTACGATTTTACATTTCCCTTTATGAGCCCTTGTTTTCACCTAACGAGATCTTGTTAGAGATAAAATAGACTGAAATGTTTGTCTGCCAATATTTTCTCACTTCCTCCAAGAACATTGCATGATGACATTTAAGGGCCGAGCGCTGGTGTTATCAGTTCCATTTCACTCAATCACAAATTTCAAATTCACATATGGAAAATTACTTAATCTCTGGAGTGAAGCAAATCTGTGTTATACATGAATGATTGACATTGGATAGTTTGGATGAGCGTATGACTCACGTGTGTCAACAGTCAGTTTGATTCCAGATCCAAACGTCATCCTGGCAGCATTTGTCCCACAGTACAACCCGACAGCACAAAAACCCTCAGAGGTTTCTCAGAAAACGTATGAAGGGTTTCATGCATTAAAAGGTACTTACAAATCCAACTGAGTGAGGCGGTAAAATGGAAAACTGCTTTTGTGCTTCAGTTTAATGTTTTAAACTCCCTTTCAACAGCTCCTTTAATTTCTCTGTCATATGCTTCACACTTATTAAATTATGGCCTGTTAAAATATTCAAAACAAACTCAACAGTTTGAGAACTCAACACAAAGCTATATGTAGCATTGCTATTTTGTTTTGGTATCTGTCACTGAAATGAAGAAAACCAGTGAATGTGAAGTGTTTTGTAAGTGAGTCTGTCAACTTTAAACAACTTCACAGTCAGATTTTCAGGACACAATGAAAAGAGTTGAACTTACGGCTATTAACATGTAGTTTAGTCCCACTGCCAAAGATGATCTTGTTAACATTCACACAGTCTGACGCCTCAGCACACAAACCTCAAACAGCTACATTAGCTCCGACTCTAACAGAGCTCTGACAACACACGGCAGGCTTTGTTAAGCTGACATGAATAATGTTCTAATGGTTCAGTTTGTTCAGGGAAGCTTCAGGCCCGTCCAGCTGGTCCAGCACATCAAGACATTTGTGAACAGCAGCTTCAGAACCGGACAATGAGTCTAACTTAAGGAAGAGTCAAACCCTAAAGCTCAGCTTCCAAATCGTCACATGATTTTAGCCATTTGTTATTTTTAATTCATTTACTGTGAGATTATCAACACTGGACAACCAATGAGAGTGAGATTTGGGTTTCAACAGCTTCACATTCATTTAGCGTCTGTCTCAAAGTAATTCAGACATTGATTAAAGATCAAACTGGATTTAGAGTCAAAGCACCTGCACCTTTTTGTAGTTTCAGCTCATCTTGTTTGAGATTTTCAGAGTTAACGTGAACTTACGTGACTGTGCGATCAGCCTGATTCCTCGGCTGAACAGCACTTTACTCCCCACAGTCACACAGTGTGTGTCCGCCTGATAAAAACTCTCAGACACCAGACTTCAGCTGCGACTTCAACTCAAGCAAAAGACA
The DNA here is from genome assembly GCA_037074605.1 of Trachinotus ovatus. Classification (NCBI taxonomy): domain Eukaryota; kingdom Metazoa; phylum Chordata; class Actinopteri; order Carangiformes; family Carangidae; genus Trachinotus; species Trachinotus ovatus. The sequence continues at coordinate 27,303,088 of CM073643.1, read as the reverse complement.
GCGAACGGACGCTTCACAAACAGTAACCTGCAGACACACTGATGATCAGTGTAGAGAAAACGCTCAAAAGTGCAACTTACAAACAAAATCACAACTAACTGAACCGACTTTGGTACAAAATCTTTTTTTCATACAATTTTACTTCACATATCTATTCATATTTCTTCTTTTTTATCTCATTATTTGTTCTTCTGTTTTGGTTTTCTTTCAGTAAATCTCTACAGATTTTACTTTAAAAATTCCCCTTATTATCATTTGTTTATGAGCCGAATCAGCACTTACTGGATTCAACATTTAATCTGGTCCCACTTCCAAAGATGATCTTAAATTGATTTCCAGTAGTCACACAACATGAAACACCATAACACAAACTGACAAACTGAACCAAACTTCTGACTATTGAAAAATGATTTATGTATTGATGTATTCATCATAATAATTTTTAAGATAAAAATAGAAAGACAATCTTAGTCAGAAAAAAAAAACATCTTTAAATTTTTGGATAATATCTAAACTGCATTACCGTTTTGAAAAGTTGAGATTTTAGGAATGTAATTAATTCACAAACAATGTTCTACTGAATAATTCTCTTCACTAATCCTTTGCATCTCATATTAATAATGTTTTCGATCTATATCAACACTTACTTGTCTGAATGTTTACTCTGGTTCCATTTCCAAATAAGATTTTATATCCACCATCATTCACACAACATGAGGCACCATGACACAAACTCTAGTGATGAAATGAACCAAATGTCATTTAGAAAAACATTATTTGTACATTTGAGACTTTGTGTGAATAATGGATTTGCACTCACAACAATTAAGCTGCTTAATAATGAAAATTAATGGTAAATTTTGTACAGTACAGACACTGAACTAATTGTTTATAAGTTTTGTGTCTAAGTTTTATGTATCTTCTGAAAAACTATGTAAAACTTGCTTTTGAAGAAGCTCTTCATGTATAATATTTATGATATATATCACTACTTACTGAATTCAATGGCTAATCTGGTTCCACTTCCAAAGAAGATCTTATTTACAGCTCCAGTATTCACACAACATGAAGCTCTGTAACGTAAACTCAGTAAAGTGCCAAACCGAACCAAACTTCATTAGGAAAAACTTTTTACATTAGAAACCTCTGTATTTCACTATTTTCATTAAGAATGAATGATTATTAATCTGCACTATGAATTAAATGTAAATGTTTATTGTGCACTGAAAGAACTGTGGCCAGTGCTTCTCATTACAGTGATGATTTAGCTGATGTATTTATGATCATCAAAACGTATTTGAATCTTTTCTGTAGTTGGAAGATTCTTCATTTCTGTGTGATTCAAAAACATTTTATCGTTTCCTGATAATGTAGAGAAGTTTTCTACTGGACAACAGTGTCATACTGAATTATTTTTTACTTTGTGCTGATTTTACAAGCTTGAAAAGTCCAATGAATCATTTCCATTCCTGTTTATCACAAGTCAAACCTGCTTTTTGTGATGCCTCATATGAAATATTAGATATATATCAGTACTTACTGGTTTCAATGGTTAATCTGGTGCCCCTTCCAAAGATGAGTTTATAGTTAGCATTCACACAGTGTGAAGGACCATAACACAAACTCAGCAGAGGGACCTGATCCAGACTGATCCGAAAACACAGTTGAGAGTTTTGTCTGAATGTGAACATTACAGGTACATAAATAAGCATTAATTTTCACTAAAATTAACATAGTTGCTTCATACTGGAGATACTGAACAAAATGTTTAAATGTTGGTGTTTTTGATTAATATCTTGATGATTCTGATTAACACTGATTTATGATCATAATGATCAGATCATTTCACTCATCAATGAGTCCAAATGACAACAACTTTTTCTTTAAATTATCCACTGTCCACTACACTGGTGTATGTGTTGCAGTAAAACAGTCAACAATGTTATTGATCTATATCAGTACTTACTGTGTTCAATGTTCAGTCTGGTTCCCCTTCCAAAGATGAGCCTTTGATTTGTATTAGTCACACAACATAAAGTGCCATGACACAAACTCAGCAGACTGACTAACTGAACTTCATTTAGAAAAAAAAAGATCTTAGTTTCTTTTTCATGGATTAATTTAAAAGATTTCATAGAGTCATTGTTTTTACATTTGAGACTGAATGATTATTATTATGTAATGATGCTTTTGACTAATACACTCATAGTCACGATTAACCTAACCTGCCTAACTGACAGTTGATACGTTCATGATTTTATGATTAATTTGATGAACACAGGTTTGCTTGTAAATATGCTCCACATCAATAATATTTCTGATCTACTTTAGCACTTACTGGGTTCAATTGTTAATCTGGTTCCACTTCCAAAGATCATCTTATTTCCAGTATTCACACAACCCGAAGCACCATAACACAAACTCAGCAGTGATGACTTCAACCAAACTTCATTTAGAAAAATGTTTCACATTTGGGACTTGAATGATTAAGTTACACAAAAAGCTGCTATTTATAAATTATACATTTATATGATAACTAAAATGTGAATGTTTTTATTATTTGACATTACTGAAACTGAGGTGTTTGAGTTTTGATTCTGTAAATTAATACATTAGTCATTACTACTCTCTCTGTGGATGCATTTGTTATGATTTCTATTACTATGATTAAGACAATCAACCATTTAGTCTCAGAAAACTCTAAAATCTTTCAATAACTCCGAATCTGCAGCACCTGACAACAGTGTTACACTGAAATGTTTCCTATTTTGTGCTGATGTTACGAGCCTCATATAAATATCAGTACTTACTGGGTTCAATGATTAATCTGGCTCCACTTCCAAAAATAAGCTTAGTTGCACCTCCAGCATTCACACAACATGAAGCACCATAACACAAACTCAGCAGCGACAAAAGGAACCAAACGTCATTTAGAAAATATCTTGCAATTGAGACTTTTAACCAGTTAATTTAAGTCCCTATGTTGCCTTTACAATAAATGATTATAAAAAATATATGTTATAAATAAAGTGTAAATGTTGATGTTAACTGTATGTTAAAGAATTTGATACGGTGCTCTTGATTAATAAAGTTGAATTTACTGTATTTGATAATTATGATTATGATAATCTTTCAACAGTTTTTGTTGTTTTTGTTTTATCTGGATGATTCGTCACTTTACAGACTGTTCCTCACCTTTTGGTGATAGAAGTTTTCCACCAGACAACAGTATGTTTTGTTGTATGTATTTCAGTAAAACACAGGTATCGTTTTAAAGATTCATGGGCAATATTTACAATGTATATGAAAACTTACTGGGTTCAATGTTTAATCTGGTTCCCCTCCCAAAGATGAGTTTATATCCACTGCCAGTATTCACACAACATGAAGCTCCATAACACAAACTGAGCGCACAACTGAACCAAATTCATTTAGAAAACTGCAAAATTAAGTTTAAACTTCAGATTTGTTTTAACAGTTTGTTCCTCTCACTCAACATAACTGTTGTTTTTACATTTGAGACTCCTGTCTCAAATAGATCACTGTTTCAGTTAAAAATAACTGTACATTACTGATATTTACTGTACATTAGAGACATTGCTGTGTGTAATTTCACAAACCAAACTTCACTTAAAAAGACATTGTTTTTACATTCTGCCAGAATGTTTTCATTCCAATCACATAAATATACTAGATACTATTTTGATTACTGTTTTCTACCTGACATCAGTGTACTGTTGAATTATTATATTATAATATTTCTCTGTGCGGCTGTGAAGCAGCTGTTAACTCATCAATGAGTCCAGATAACTACAACTTTAATAAAAGAAATCTTTTTCTATATCCCTGTTTAACAAGTTCAAATTGCTAATAAGGATGCTCCATATAAATAAATATGTATGATCAGTATCAGTACTTACTGGGTTCAATGATTAATCTGGTTCCAGTTCCAAAGACGAGCTTATTTTGATTGACATTAGTCACACAACATGAAGCACCATAACACAAACTGAGCAGTGACAGGCTGAACCAAACTTCACTAAAAACAAATGTAAAAAATTAAAGCTGTTGAGGTGTTTCATTGTTAATGAATGAATACATTGATGATGCTGATTAATACTCTGTCTGATGATGTATTTATTATGATTTCAATTAAGATCAAAACAATCAAACTATTTAGTCTCGCAAACTCTTAACTTGCTTTATATAGAACATTTATAATCTATATCAGTACTTACTGGGTTCAATGGTTAATCTGGTTCCAGTTCCAAAGAAGATCTTATTTTGATTTGCACCAGTCACACAACATGAAGCACCACAACACAAACTCAGCAGGTGTGAAACAAACTAAAGGTCACTTAGGAAACTTTTTGTCCAAATAAAGAAAGACCTGATTTTCCTTCATAGTAAATTATTATAAATTTATATTGTTAGTATAATGTAAATGTTAACTATACATTAAAGCATTAAAGTCAATGCAACTGATTAATATGTGAATGAGTCTCCCTTGGTTTTTTGGTTATTATGATCATGACAACCTGCAGCGGCTGTCCACTCATCAACGCGTCCAGCTGACTACGACCTAATGTCACTTACTACAACAGCCAGGCGTGTTTTTATCAACGACTCTGAGTTTATCTGAAGATGCTAGGCAGGCTCCACGTGTTTTTGGTTTTTTATATTTACTGTATTACATGTTTGAATGATTGAATAAAAACTTCTTCTACTACTTCTACATATAAAACATTAGTGATCTGTATCAGCACTTACTGGGTTCAATAGTTAATCTGGTTCCACTTCCAAATGTGATCTTAGAGAAACCGTCAGTATTCACACAACATGAAGCACCATAACACAAACCCAGCAGTGACAAACGGAACCAAACTTCATTTAGAAAACTAAGAAAAAGTTTAGATCCTCACTAACAATTATGATTAACATCATACTCCCCAGTAGATGTGTTTGATTTTATGAGGATTTTATGATTCATATCATCAACACAAGTTTGTTTTTCTCCACATGAATAATATTTATAAATCTATATCAGCACTTACTGGGACCAATGGTTAATGTGGTTCCATATCCAAAGATGATCTTTTGATTTGCACCATTCACACAACATGAAGCACCATTACACAAACTCAGCAGACCAACACACTGAACCAAACTTCATTTAGTTAAACATCATTTTAAGCTCTGACGTCAGTCTAGTCATAAAAACAGATTAGCCATTGTAGTTAAGAATACTACTGCATGGTAAATGTATTTCATAAATAATGTGTATAAAATAAATATAAAATTCTAATATTTTGTGTCAAGTAGAGATACTGAACAACTTGTTTTGATTGATTATTTTGATTATTATCATTATTTCAGTTGATGTGTTTGATTATTATGATTATGACAAGTATTCTACTGAATTATATTATATTCAATCAATGAGTCCAGTTGACATCAACTTTTTAAAATCTTTTTTATCTATTATTATGGTTTGTGTGTATTCCTCTAAAGTAATGTTAAATTTGCTTTTAAAGATTTGCAATATAAATAATATATGATCTATATCAGTACTCACTGGGTTCAATGATTAATCTGGTTCCACTTCCAAAGATCATCCTTTGATTCCCAGTATTCACACAACATGAAGCACCATGACACAAACTCAGCAGACTAACAAAATCAACCAAACTTCATTTAGAAAAGTAAGAAATTAATGTCACACTTAAATATCCAGAGTAGATTTAAAAAGTTTAGGTGCACTCATATAATCATCAGTTTTATATTTGATATTATGCCGTGATGATTAAAGTCACAAAATGTTGTTTCAGTAATAATATATGTACCACTGTATATGTACAGTATTTTTACTGTGCTGTACTATTTTAGCACATGCTTCTGTCTAATTGTCTAATGATTTTATGATTTATATTCTCATCACAAGTTTGTTTTTAAAGATTTTTCATGTTAATAAAGTTTGTAATCTATATCAGTACTTACTGGGTTCAATGGTTAATTTGGTTCCACTTCCAAATGTGATCTTTTGGTTCCCATACACACAACATGAAGCACCATAACACAAACTCAGCTGTGAATGAACCCAGTCTATAAAATTTTCTATTTTATGGCGATTTCATGAGCTGGAGGAGCTGAATGAATCAACTTTTTTGAATCTTTTTATCTGATATCCTGGTTTTGTATATATTCATGTCAAAATAACATTATTTTTTTTATGCTGTATATCAGGACTTACTGAGTTCAGTGTTTAATCTAATTCCACGTCCAAAGATGATCTTGTTTGGATTTCCAGTATTCACACAACATGAAGCACCATGACACAAACCCAGCTGAGAGACCAAGTGAACTCAACCTCATTTAGAAAATGGAAAAAAAAAATTCCACTTTTAATTTATAAAAATGGCTATTTCTGAAAATGAAATGAAATGTAGTTTGTCTCTCTCATTTAATCTTCACATCATTTGAGACTCACATTAGTTATTTTATGTATTATCTATAAAACAAGGTAGAGTTTCTCTCTACAGTCCATATAATTGAACGTTTACAGTCTATATCACTACTTACTGGATTCAATGGTTAATCTGGTTCCACTTCCAAAGATGATTTTATATCCCCCAGAATTCACACAACATGAAGCGCCATAACACAAACTCAGCGGTGATGAACTGAACCAAACCTCATTTAGAAAACTACTAATTTTACATTGTATAACACCTACTTTCAACAAATTAAATCAAATGAAGTCAGTTTGTTCATCTCATATATTCATCAATTTCACATTTGAGACTTTTGCATGAATGATTTCATTTAACTTTAAGATTTTTTTTAAATGTTTCTTAATTTAATATTCATTATAAATTAGATGTTTATTTTCACATTTACTGTCAGAGAAGTAGTAGTGTGATCTGTTTTAGGTTTATGTACATCTCTAAGACATCGTTAAATTTCCTTTTAAAGATTCTAGTAATATTTATGATCAATCAACACTTACTGGGTTCAATGGTTAATCTGGTTCCACTTCCAAAGATCAGCTTTTGATTCCCACTAAACACACAGCATGACGCACCATAACACAAACTCTGCTGTCACTGACTGAACCAAACTTCATTTAGTAAACATGACATTAAAGTCTGTTTCTATTTTACTTTATAATGAATGATGATAATTACATATTCTAAATATAATATAAGGGTTGACATTTACTATACATTGTAGTAATGAATATTGTAGAAAATAAGTATCAACCTTTCAACAACTTTTGCTCAATAAAGATTTTTAAGTCTTTGTTTTTGCTAAATTATTCTTCATCTTTTAGTTTTGGTTCAGTTTTAGTCGTTATCTATAAACTCTTAGTTTCTAACATTTTGGAGATATACACGTTTTCTACCAGACAACAGTGTTGAACTAAATTCTTTTCAATTTCATGATGATATGATTCTGAAGAGTCAAATAAATCATTTTGTGTCAGCAGCTGTTTATAAACCAATAACTAAAATGTTCATGTGTTCCTGTTTAATCCAGTCCAAGCTTTTGTTTTTTTTTCATTAATAATGCTCCATATAAATAATGTTTACAATGTCTAGATCACTACTTACTGGGTTCAATGGTTAATCTGGTTCCACTTCCAAAGATGATCTTATTTACACCTCCAGCATTCACACAACATGACGCACCATAACACAAACTGAGTTTGATGAACTGAACCAAGCTTCATTTAGAAACATGTAATTTTCATATTTGAGACTTTTGCTGAATTATTACATCTGCTGTTCTCTTTTTTTTTTTTATAAATCCTATTTTAAATTTCTTATGACATAAATGCAAATTCTGCTATTTTCTTTACAGTAGCAATACTGAACAAAATGTATTATTGGTGCTTTGGATTAACACAATGATACCTCTGATTTCCCGGTTTATCTATTTGATTATTATGATCATATATTTTTATCTATTTTGCATGTATAGCAAAGATAGACTTTGTTTTTAAAGACGCCTCATATTAATTATATTGATAATCTACATCAGTACTTACTCAGTTCAATATTTAATCTCGTTCCACTTCCAAAGATGATCCTATTTTGATTTCCACTAGTCACACCGCATGAAGCACCATAACACAAACTCTAAGTGGCAAACTGAACCAAACTTCATTTAGAAAACAGACGTTTTTGTATTTTATGAAATGGCTACTTAGAAAAATAATAATAACAAATTAAGCCAAATTGTCTTTTGTACCATTTTTACATTTGAGACTTTTACATGAATGATTACATACAATTTAATGTATTCCCATACAACACTGTAAATTTGCTTTTGTTTTTGTTCCATATAAATAATATTTGATGTATATCAGTACTTACTGGGTTCAATGATTAATCTGGTTCCACTTCCAAAGATCAGTTTATATTGACTTCCACCTCCAGTAGTCACACAACATGAAGCACCATAACACAAACTCAGAGACCAACTGAACCAAACTTCATTTAGAAAAATAACATTTTTAAATTTGACTGAATGCTTAGATTTAAGTCAAACAAATAAGGTACTATTTGGATATTTTATATTTATATTATAATAATTATTTTAATTTAAATATTTATGGTGCAGTATAGAAGCTGTATAAAATATTCTAGTGATGGTTCTCAAGTTATAATTTCTTAGTTGATGTATTTATCATGATTATGATTAGCTATTGTTTTCTTGTATAAGAGGCTGTTGTACTGTGATTTTTTTAGGTTTAAATGAACATGAGATCAGGAGTGTGTCTGGATTTGTTGTTGATGTGTATGTACACCGCTTTAAACCTGAGCTTCAGATCTACAGAAAGAAAGAATATAATTCAACTTACTCTCATTAACATGTAGTTTAGTCCCACTTCCAAAGACAATCTTGTTAGCAGCAGAGGAATCTGTCACACAGCCTGAGCTCTCACTACATAAACCCCAGTGACTGAGGTCATTACAGAAATTAAAAAATACTGTCAGCCCCATTGCTTCATACTGAGGAAACCGTTTTTACACCATAATCATCAGCAGCAGCTGGAATATGGTCCAACATTTAGTTGAATCTTAACTCAACAAAGTAACATCTGAAAACACAAACACATGATTCTCACCATGCGAACTATTTTAATATCTGAAATCACTGCAGCAGCTGTTGCTCCGCACAAGACAAAACAGGAGAAAATATGTGAGAACAAAACCTTCAATTTTTACTACTCTGTACCTCAGTATCATTTAAACTAATTCAGACTTTTCAAAGGTAAAGTATAAAGTTCTCTTTCAGAAGAAAATATACTACGTTTAACAGACTCCTCTCTCAGATCATTAGTCGAAGTTTCCAACAAAGAACGAAGATTAAGTAGATAAAGTAGAAGATGAGACTTACTGGACTGAGTCACTAAGAGAGAACCAGAACCAAAGACGAGTTTCTCACGTCCACCAGCACGTCACAAACAAGAGGCCACTGAACAAAAACACTGCAGACCCACTCAGCCTTCACACTGCAGCCAACATCTCCACTTTAAAAATGACCAAAACTAGAGGCTCAAGAGGTGACGGCAGCAAAACTTCAGTGCTGGGTGTGCACAGTTTAGTTAAGGGTTCAGTGAACCTGGATGGAACCTGTGTCCTCACAGTAACAGCTTCACTGAACCCTCACAGAAAACATACATGTGGAAAATGTTTCATGAGACAGAGCAGTCTCAACACACTGTCCATTCACAGGCCAAAACTCACCATTTTGTGATGACATTAAATTAAACACCATCACCATGTTCACCATGTGAACATTTCACTGTTTAGATAAATGTAAATGTTGATGTTTCACATGCTTTTGTTTTTAAAACTGCTCCATATGTATAATCTATATACAGTACTCACTGGTGAAACCTGGTGAGACTGATCTGTGTGACCTGTTTCTATCACGTAACAAGTTTCCTGATCCTGGACATTTATCTCATGTGAAACACATTTAACAAAACAAACTTAACACAGGGTTCATTTTGATTTTTTAAAAGTTTTTTGCTTTTTTGAATTTACTTTTAAAGATGCTCTGTATCCATAATATTTATGATCAGTACTCACTGGGTTCAATGATTAATCTGGTTCCACTTCCAAAGATGATCTTATATCCAGTATCCACACAACATGAGGAACCATTACAAAAACTCTGAACCAAACTCCATTTAGAAAAATATATTTTTAAATCTGACTGAATATTTACATTACAGTTACAAAATAAAGCTGCTACTTGCATATCATACATTTATATTTTAAATAAAATGTAAATTTTTCATATATACTGAATGTACACTGTTTTCAAACTGAGCTTCTTCTTTGAAATTAATATTCAAACAAGTTTCTGTTCACATCTGAAAGTTTCCCACAGTCAGATCTTCACCCGAGAGAGAAAAGAATTTGACTTACTGTCAGTAACATGTAGTTTAGTGCCGCTTCCAAAGATGATCTTGTCACCACCAGCAGCATTTGTCACACAGTCTGAGGCCTCAGCACATAAACCTCACTGATTCAACTGGAAATCTGCAGCTTCATCCACAATAAACTAAAACCTGTTTTCTGTTGTTTAAACCTGGTGAGACTGATCTGTGTGACCTGTTTCTATCACAGTAACAAGTTTCCTGATCCTGGACATTTATGCTCATGTGAAACACATTTAAATAAAACAAACTTAACACAGGGTTCATTTAGACGTGATTATTGTCAAGTTTTTTTTTTTTATTTTTTTTATATAATAATAATTTTATGATCAGTTACTCACTGGGTTAAATGATTAATCTGGTTCCACTTCCAAAGAAGATCTTATATGTACCACCAGTATTCACGACAACACGAAGCACTCATAACACAAACTCAGCAGAGCGACGACCTCAACCAAACTTCACTTAGAAAATACCATTTTAAAATCTGACTGAATGATTCAGTTGCATCACAAACCTACTGTTTGTACATTATATATATTCATAGGCATAAATTAAAATGTAAAAATTGATATTTCACATCCTTTTTGCAAATTGTTTTTAACACAGCTCCACATAAATAATAATGTATAATCTATATGAACACTTACTGGGTTCAATGGTTAACTGGTTCCACTTCCAAAGATCATCTTAGTTCCACCACCAGTATTCACACAACACGAAGCACCATAACACAAACTCAGGCAGTGACGACTTCAACCAAACTTCACTTAGAAAATAGGATTTTTCACATTTGGGACTTACTTGAATGATTGCAGTCAAGTTACACAAAAAGCTGCTATTTGTAAATTATACATTTTATTGATAACTAAAATGTAAATGTTTTTATTTTACATTACTGAAACTGAGGTGTTTGAATTTTGATCCTGTAAATTAATACATTTGTCATTATTTACTTAGAAATATTCATTGTAAATCAAATAAAAAACAAATCTGGCAGTTGTATATTATATATATTTTATCACAATAAAATATAAAATGTTGATTTTAGTGTTGAGTAAGATGATTATTTTCTTAATTGGTGTATGAATTGTGATCATGATCATCTATTGTTCTTTCAGACGTCTGTTTGTTTTTAGCTGTTTGTTTTTTTTAACTTTTACATTTTTTATGTAATAAAAGTTTAACTGAACAAGATCAGCTTTAGTCCTTGTAAACTGTTTTAAAACTAAGCTCTTTAACAGTCCCACAGTCAGATCTTCTCCACAAGACAGAAAAGAACTGAACTTACTGTCAGTAACATGTAGTTAAGTGCCGCTTCCAAAGATGATCTTGTCAGTACCAGTGCCATATGTCACACAGTCTGAGGCCTCAGCACATAACCTCACTGATTCAACTGGAAATCTGCAGCATCATCCACAATAAACTAAAACCTGTTTTCTGTTGTTTAAACCTGGTGAGACTGATCTGTGTGACCTGTTTCTATCACAGTAACAAGTTTCCTGATCCTGGACATTTATCTCATGTGAAACACATTTAACAAAAACAAACTTAACACAGGGTTCATTCTGATTTTTAAAAAGTTTTTGCTTTTTTGAAATTACTTTTAAAGATGCTCTGTATCAATAATATTTATGATCAGTACTCACTGGTTCAATGATTAATCTGGTTCCACTTCCAAAGATGATCTATATCCAGAATTCCACAAACATGAGGAACCATTACAAAAACTCTGAACCAAACTCCATTAAGAAAAATATCATTTTTAAATCTAAACTGAATATTTACATTATAGTTACAAAATAAAGCTGCTATTTGCACATCATACATTTATATTTTAAATAAATGTAAATTTTCATATATAACTGAACATACATCGTTTTCAAACTGAGTTTCCTCTTTGAATTAACATTTAAACCAGTTTCTGTTCACATCTGAAAGTTTCCCACAGTCAGATCTTCACCTGAGAGAGAAAAGAATTTGACTTACTGTCAGTAACATGTAGTTTAGTGCCGCTTCCAAAGATGATCTTGTTACCAGCAGTGTTATATGTCACACAGTCTGAGGCCTCAGCACATAAACCTCACTGATTCAACTGGAAATCTGCAGCATCATCCACAATAAACTAAAACCTGTTTTTTTAGCTCTATGACATTGTGGAGATGTGAGTTTTCTCCTTAACTACAGTGTTGTATTGGATTAACTTCTACTTTGTGCTGATGTTTTGATCCTGAGGAGTCTGTTCTGTCGCCAACAACCTTCACGTCCAAAATAACTGATGAAGTAAATGAGACTTACTGAGCTGAACCATTAACCGAGAACCAGAACCAAAGATGAGCCGGTCACGTCCATCAGCAGTCACACAACATGAGAGCACTCAACAAAAAGACACACACAGCCTCCCGACTGCAACACAACACACTCTGAACCAAACTCCATTCAGAAAATTATCATTTTTAAATCTGACTGAATAATTACATTACAGTCACAAAACAAAGCCGCTGCTTGTACAGTTATGTTATAATTGAAATGTAATTGTTGATATTTAGAGTAAATATACTGAACAAAATATTTTAGTGTTCATTTCTTAGTTGGTGTATTGATCATGATCATGATTTATGACTATCTATTGTTCTGTTTTATGGTTTTTAGTGGTTTAGTTTTATAACAGTGAAAGAAGTCGTTGTTATAGATATCACCAGTGAAAACAACTGTACATGTCATAAACTCACATTTTTTAAAATTGAATTCCACATGTGCTTTTTGTGAGCCTGAGTTTTGCGGCTCTTTACCACTTTATAGATCTGTCATGTTTGCTTTTGTCATGTTTCAGGTTTAAATCATTAAATGGAGAAAATGCTGCTCTGTGTAAAACCTCAGCGTAAGAAAATACATTTCACATATTTCTAAAGCTTAGATTTAGTGTTAGTTATATTAGGAGTCTGGTGGAGCAGGCAACAGGCTCAGCAGACTCATTAATGTTGTGAAATAACATCAGTTACTCACTGCTGTTAATAATCAGTCTGGTTCCTTGTCCAAATGAAATCTTCCACCCTGAAGAAGTCGCACAGTGTTTCTGTCCTCACACAAAATGTGAGTGAGGATCAGCTCCACAGGTCACACATCAGACATCTTCCTAAACCTTTAAAACATTTTCTCTTCTCACACATGAGCAGGAATTTGAAAACAAGGTAGAGAAACGATGATGGTCTGTCATTATGTTAGTGCAGTGTTGGATTCATATCTTTGCTTTTACTTTTGTAAAGATTGATTCTGTCTGTTATGTTCCTCAGGTTTATTGAGAGAATAACTGAAGTGTACAATGTGAGGAATCCTCTGTCAGTGATACGATGTGATGTATGATGATGGTCAGAGTTCTGTTCCACATTAAAGAGGATCACAAGCTGTCTCGACCCACATGTAGATTCATTTAGTAAGAGCTGAGTTTATAGTTCATGCTACAAGAAATCGGTGTGACGATATTATTGACTGACTGATTTGGATCAATAATCTGATCATATTAAACAGACTCTGCAGGTTTAAACCTCTTCTCCTCAGAAAGCAGCAGTTTTCACTGATGCTATTTTCGGACTCAGTTTTAAACTTTAACTTGTCATCTGTTGATTTAATGTGCGATGATAAATGTTGTGTCCTGATTTTTGTAAATGTACAAAAACAGAACTTACTGGAGCCGACAGTCAGTCTGGTTCCTGAGCCAAACAGGATTTTGTCGTAGCCTCCAGAATTCACACAGTGTCGCGTGTCAGGACGTAAACCTCAGACTTTAACACCTCAGGACGTCATGAAGTGCTCAGATATCAAAGTTTAACCACAGAACAGACACGTGAAATATTCTGAGCCGTTTGTTTCACCTGGTTGAAGTTTTCAGGATTCAGTTAAAATGACTGGTTTTACAGTGTAAATGTCTGATGAAAGTTTGGTGAAGAGAAAGCAGAGACGATCGTTCCCTCAGTTAAAGCAGAATAAAACTCCACTTCATGCAGAGTAAAGTTTCTAATGATGATGAATAAATGGAGCTTTTGCAGACAGAGGGACACACACACAGTTCCTGCTCCAAACAGGGTTTTATCAGCACCAGAGCTTCTCACACAGCAACACAAACACAACCCGGCAGACACACACAGACTGTATCACTTTGAAGACGGATATTTACAGCTAACGTCTGAATAAAGGGAATGCAACAACATCAGAGGTCAAAGGTCAGAGGTCACCATCTGTTCAATAAATCTTTTACAGTCAGAAAATCTTCTGATTCAATACAAACAACAGAAACTCACAAAGTGGAACCAGACAATGTCCAGTTTCTTCTGAACTGGGAACCAGCAGGTTAGTGCTGAACTAAACCAGCGACTCTCTCACTGTCATGATTATTCATTTCTCTATTTTCTGTGTGAATCAGACAAAAACTTCTTACTTGATTCAACAGTCAGTCGAGCTCCTCCACCAAACACCATCTTCTGTCCCCCTCCACTTTTCACACATCAGGAAACACTTCAGCAAAAACCATCCGACCACAAAATACACAAAAGCACAAACCAGCTAAAACAAACTAGTCCTCCTCAGGTCTCGATCTGCTTTTAAACCAGTTTATAGTAAAGTGAAGACTCTGATCTCATCGTCTCCACACAAACGGTTTTGATATTTTCTGACCTTTTCACAATAAAAGTCCACTGAGTGATTTTTTTTTTCATTGGAACTGTTCCACATGTCGGCTGCTTCACTGAGGCCTGAGGTCACATTTAGACAAAGACTTCAAAAGCAGTCAGCTATCAGAGCGTCCTGCTTCGGCCTGTGTGACCTCACAACGTAACAGATCATCACACACACTGTCAAAATCACTATGAGGGTCAAATCCATCAGTTATGTTGGACACGGCGTCCTCAGTCTCAACAGCCAGGCTTCTCCTATGAATCCCGCCAAAGCAAAAGTCTCCACATTAAAAAGCCAACTCAGCATATCAGCGTCAGACGCCTGGAACAGATGAGCTCATCCTCAATGACCCAAAGATCAGGAGTTCACAGTGTTGCTTTAAAAATACTGACAAACATACGAAAGAGAATATTTGGGTTTTCCCATCTCCCAAAAACCAGTTTCTGCACCAGTTCTCGCACTAAAACCCCACAGAGCTGCACTTTAAACAGGATTCACCCGTCCACACCTGAACCTTAATCTCTTGTGTTAAACTGTAGTTTCAGGTCGTTAAACTTTAAATTAATTCACTTGAATTTTCCAAAACCTTGGAGGAGAAAATAAGAGTTTGACAGTTTCATGGTGACGCAGAGAAAGAAAGAGCAAAGTGGAGGCGACAGTTTTAACTTTTAACATTTAAATAAATGAACTCACGGCTCTGGACGTTCAGTCTGGTGCCCGATCCAAACACCAGTTTACCGGTGCCCCCCCCAGCATTCACACCATGAGACACAGCAGGACGAAAACTGCTTCTCTTCACACTGAAACTTCTGCTTTTCACCTGGTAAATCTGGTAAAAGTTAGTTTTTTCTCTGCTTCTAATCTAATATTCAACATGTTTTTTGTGTCTGAACCTTTTTCAGTTCTGTCCTATAAGTCTGTTTATTCTAGAACAATCTGTAACACAGGATTTATCCTGGACACACGTCATCAGACTTGTTTTTTCCACAGTGGAGATGAAGACATTTGTTTTTTACAGAAGTATTCTTCACAGAAACGTCTCGTTCTGAGGAGATTTGAATTCTGAGATTTGTTGCAGCGACTCACAGAGAAGAAGAACAAATGACGGAGTTTTAATGTGAATGAAATCATTTTGACGTTAAACTCACGGCTCTGGACGCTCAGTCTGCTGCCGGATCCAAACACCAGTTTACCGTAACTCGTCCCAGTATTCACACAGTGACACACAGCAGGACGTAAACAGGTCTGGGTTCAGGGCCAACATTTACCATCTGAAGCTGCTGCTTTTTATCTCAGCACAGCTTCAGATTTTAACCTGATGAATCCGTCTCAAGTTTGTTTTTCTGATTTCCTAACATTTGTGTTTTTTACAGGAAATTTCTGGACAAAACAAAAGTTTCCAGGACACTGAAAGGTTTCTTCAACATGTCAGGGCTTACTGATAAAAACATGTTAAACTCACGGCTCTGGACGCTCAGCCTGCTGCCGGAGCCAAACAGCAGCTTATTAGAACTCGTCCCAGTCACACCATGAGACGCAACAGGACAAAAACTGATCTGGGTTCAGCTCCACAGTCTCACTGTGTTTAACGATGCTTTCTGTCACTCAAACCAGACTTGGTTGATTTAAAAACCTAAAATCACCTGTTTCCTTCACTGACCCTGACCCACGACATAAACCTGCTGGACCAACATCAGATCCTTTCAGTCTCACTGTCATTTCACCAAAACCCTCTGATCAAGTCACGTTTGTCTTTAGATTTAGAGCAAAAAATCTCAAATCAAATGTCATTTTTCATGATCCTGTTGATTTTACTGACAAAAATCTTCTCACTGGTTTGAATAAACACATTCGGGCTCAGACAAAACTCTCTGTTCATTCACTGCTTGTCTTGATATTTGATCATGATATTTGTGAATTTTCCCCCTCACCTGAGTCGACACTGAGCCGAGTCCCTGTCCCGAACACCAGCCCCTCTGAGTTCCCTCTCACACTGTGACTGACAGCCGACTAAAAACCTGAAGCCACTGTCTGATACTCAGCTTCCAACTGATCAGAGCGGAAATCTTCATCTTAACAAGACTAAAACGTCTGACGGACACGTTTCCACAAAAATGACTGAAATGAAAAAACATGTCTATTTAGATTTTTACCTCACAGCTTCGAACTTGTTCTGATCATCATCTCTACAAAAATGAAGCTGATTATTGTTGGAAACAGGTAGAAATCTCCTCAGCAGACGACAGATTTGCTCCTTTGTTTTTATGGTTCAGCTACAAACTGCCTGATCATTTTTACCTGAGTCGACGATCAGCTGAGTTCCTCTGCCAAAAGTTATTTTCTGTGTATTTCCCTTCACACTGTGACTGACGGCCGACTGAAAACCTCCCGCTCTGAAACCCAGGATTGTTTTTATGATAATTATACATTTTCTAGAAGCAGTTTTTGGCTTTATCTTACTGCAGCAACTTCACTTCATCTGCCTCATCTCAAAAAACTAAATTATTATTAGAAATTGAATCGTTTTAAAATTTACTTACTTTTTTGCCTCTGGCTCTTTTTTTTTTTTTTTTTTTGAGGGTTGGTTCAAAACTCATGTGAAACATTTCATCCTCTTCAAACGGATCATTTTGAACTTTTCCCTCTCACCTGACTCAACGATCAGCCGGGTTCCCCTCCCGAAGATGATCCTCTCTGTCCCTCTCGTCACACTGTGACTGACAGCTGAATAAAAACCTCGACACACAGCTTCACACTCGTCCTCTCCTCTTCTACACAAACTGACTCCAGTAATGTTGGAATCTGACACGTTTTTCACTTGTTTAAAGAAAACTGCACATTTTCAGCGTTTGGCAGAATCGACTTCATGAGATGTGAACTTTCTTCAGTGTCGGTTTAGAAACAGAATTCAACATTTTCCATCCAAACAGAAATGATATTTTCTAACTTTTTCATTTTACCTGAGTCGACAATGAGCTGAGTTCCTCTCCCAAAAACCAGTTTATCTGCAGTTCCCTTCACACTGTGACTGACAGCTGACAGAAAACCTCAGAGCTTCACTTCTGTCTCTGATTCCACTTTTACTTTAGCTCCTGATGATGATGATCCATCATTTTTATGAGTTAGAACAAAAACTGAGCTTCAGTAACCAACATGTCCTTACTGACAGTTACAGCAGTTTATTTTCAGAAGCAGCAACAGAAAATATGAAGTTGTGAGGTTTTATTTCTGAATTAAAGGCTACGAGTGTGTTAACGGCTATAAAATCTATATTTTCTATTTGTATTTTATTCTTTTTGCTCACATGTGTCGGTTTCATACATTAATGTTTAATAAATGAATTTATTATGGGACTTTTTGTTGTCAGTGATAATAAAATTTCACTATTACAGCTCAACATTTAAACCTGGATCAAATAATGCAGGTTTAAGAAAATCTTACTTTAGTGTTAAATGGACTGTTTCATGCATTTATTTAGTTTTTAATGTAGTTTGACTGTTTCTTTAACCTGTCAAACCTGTTAGACAAACATTTAAACCCAGAGCAAATGATCTGGGTTCATGACAGTTAGATGGAGTTTTGTCATGTATTTATTTATTACTGACCTTAATCCTGATAATGACTCAAGATTAAAGACTTAACTTCAGTCTTAAACCAACTTAAACAGATTTAATCATATTTTATGTCACATAATCCTGGATTTGTTAATCACAGAACTAAACCCTGGATCAAGTTTAAATGAGTCCCATCAGTCTTATATTAGTCTGAACATCTGCTGTAAAACAGTTTGAATGTTACTCACTGGTTTGTACAGTCAGTTTTGTTCCCGTCCCAAACACAGTCCTGTATCCTCCCTGACCAGTCACACTCAGCTACACAGCTCAACAAAAACCAGTCGGACCACAGTCTGGACTGGGAGCAGCTTCACTTCTGACAGACGGTGAAATGTTTTCTGTTTAAACTCTACTTTATCAGTCCTCTGTGGCTGTGACAGACGAGCTCACTGAGTATTTGATTCATGTAGAAATGATGCACTTTGTGACATCACATGTTCTCAGGTCAGATTTTTTTTTATTTCACAGGATTTTATGTTAAAAATGAATTGATTTACTGACCTGTGGACACGATGAGCTTCGTGCCGCCACCGAAGATCAGTTTGTTTCCAGATCCATCCACACACCCACACACACCCATACACTAACCTCACACACACACATAAACTGATGCTCTTATCTATTTCACACCATGAAGCCAATTTCTACCAAAAGTTCAATAATTAAACAAATAAAGACATAGATGGAAAGTTAGAAGAATGAAAACTAAAACACTGAGGTTTTGACTTTGATTTAATTAAGAAATAAAAAACTATTTAAAATTTAACACGTTCTCTCTGCTGCTGCTGGTTTTTACACTTTAAAACAGTTCGCTCCTGTTTTCCTTGTTCATCGTGTTTTATGACAGTTTCATTCATACAACCTGCATGTGTCCATGTGTCAGTCGAACTGTACAAAAACAGAATAAAATGAAAAATGAAGCTATCATGTGAAATATTCATCTTACCGGTCTCCACTGTCACTTTGGTTCCGCTGCCAAAGTGAAGTTTATTTACTCCCTGATTCTTCACACTGTGACTCACACTGTGACAAATACTGAGGCTGTCACACTGATTAAAGAAATCCTCATTATCATCAATGTCTTCACTCTAATGTTGTCTCAGTTTTGATTTTTTTTTCTACTTTATGTCATGTTTTATCTTTTATATTCACCAGGATTTTGTGACGAACTCATAAATAACAGAATAACTGTTGTACCGTCCACGTGTGTCCAGGTTTAAACTGAGGAAATTAAAGACAAACACTGGATCTTTATAGAAACAAAAAAAAACTTCTTACCGGTCTCCACTGTCACTTTGGTTCCTCTGCCAAAGTAAAGTTTGGTTCCTGCCTGATTCTTCACACTGTGACTCACACTGTGACAAATACCAAGGCTCTCTCACTGCTCCCTGAATTTATATTTTTATCTTTCGTTCATCTGTATTTTAGTATAAGCAGAATTTACTCGATATGATTTCATGTCCAAATGTCACAGCGACTGGTCTGTGATACTGTTGCTTTAAAACCAGTTGATTTATCCTGTAGTTTGAGTCTCCAGGTTGGTATCACACTAACACTATAACTCTATAAAACTATGAGACACTCAGATAAAGAGACGAAGCAGCTCTATCAACACTTAAAAAGTGTGAAACCAAAAAAATAAAGTGATCTCACCAGTTTCAACAGTCAGTTTGGTTCCACTGCCGAAATAAAGTTTGTATCCTCCCTGATTATTGACACTGTAACACACACTGTGACAAAAACTTACAGACTCACACCAAAGCACCTTTTTTATATCAGCTAAGTTTTTATATTTATTTTTTACTGGAATTTTATATGAATGTATGTTTTTTCACTTTTATAAGTCACTTATTTATTGTTGAATCTATTATGTATTATGTAGACCATCTATCTACAGATAATCTAACCAAATTTAAACCAACTCCTCTGTTGGTTTTCACAGTTTGATCCAGTTTCATCCCGTTGCTTGTTTTTAATTTTCACATTCATTGTTGCAGGTGAGGATTTGTATGTATTTGATATTGTCCTGCACAGATAGTGTCCAGGCCCATCTGCATCAATCAAACTCATTAAAAAAAGACACAAGGTAGGAGTCTATAAAGGTTTCTATGATCTATAAAGGAGTGTGAAATGTGAAATGTTCATCTTACCAGTTTCAACAGTCAGTTTGGTTCCAGAGCCAAAGTAAAGCCTGTTTCCTCCCTGATTATTCACACTGTAACACACACTGTGACAAAAACTGATGCTCTCACACTGATGCAAAAAAATCCTGATAAATAGTTTTTTCTTTTTTTTACCTCTGGTGTAACTCTGTCATGTATTTTTTTTTTTTATCCTGCTTTTGACTCATTTGATGTTTTTCTTACCTGTTTCTTGTGTTTTTTCACAGCTCATACTTCATCTGTTTTGTGCTGGTTGACTGGTACAGCTCTAAATTAAAATATAGTTAATCCTAGTTATACATCTACATTAATAAAGTAGTTTTGTTCATCTCAAACTCTAAATTCCAGTTTGATTTTCACTCTCCTGCTCCTCTGCAGAAGATGACCTTTCCACACCAGGATAAAACTTTCACTCTGGTTTTCCTGCTCTTACTCACTTTGTTAAAATCAGCACAAGCTTTTGTTTTTCATATTTACTTGAAGCAGAAACTCACCAGCGGCTCCTCACACTGACTTCAGAGTCGACTGCGCTCATTTAAACTCCATCACATCGAGTCGACAAACAGCCATCAGCCATCCACAGTCTGCTTTAGCACAACTGTGGATGAAACAGTCGGTGCACTTGTCCTCAGTATTCCATAATCCACTTGTTTGGTTACTTGCTGGCTGAGTCCCAACTTCTGCCTCCATTGAAGGGGTGTGGCCTGAAAGTTAATGGTCAGAAACCAAAGCAAGTGTAAAATTTAACAATTTGCTGTAACTGTGATTTATATTGGACATTGGTGATGTTAGAGCCTGGATCAAGACCTCTGAACCCTGAACCCTGAACCCTGAACCCTGTCCACATCTCCACCATGAGCCCATTGTCAATCAGAGTTTTGTAGCCAGGATTAAAAATGGGAAATCAACTTTGCATCTGGATATGTCCATAAATAAAACATGCAAAGAAAAATGGTTTTAGCCTTTTTGCAGGCTGTTGTAAGTTACCTTATAGGAATAACAACTCTCAAATCAACATATTTCTCCAACAGAGGTCAATGGGACGGATATGTCAGTCACTGCTGATTGGGCAGAGAAAAGCAACGCACATCCCAAACAGAAAACAGCCACTGTAAACACGAGACACACAAGAGAAAGAAAAATGTGTGATTATTAGCAGATAAAACAGTATCATCTGCATAAAGACGAATCTGACAATTACACATGGAAGTGTATCATGTATACAGCAGCAGAGACAAGAGGTGGTTGGGTTGGGGTGGATGTACAGAGTCCCTGACTGGGACACCAGAGACCAGGTTCACGTGTGCTTCAGACATCAACAGTTCTTTGACGAAGGTCAGTGACAGATGGTGGTTTGGGCTAAATGTAAATAACCAGGTTGTGTCTGAAGCTACTGTGAACTTTTTTCATATTAAACCAGACCGGGATCTTTCCCTGACCTGAACCACGAGCTGCAGGAGTCCGAGCTCAAAAATAAAACAGTTTGATGAAGGAGTCACAACAAGTGGAGATTGTTCCGCAAGATCAGAGAGTGTGGTGGAAAACAAACACGTGTGAATATTTTACTGATATATTCAGTACCAACAGATTTCCTCATGACAGCAGAAAACACAAATCTGGTCAGCTTTACGTTCTCTCTGCTGTTGTAGTTTCATTATGTAAGAACATCATTTCTACTTGAGCGTCGAGTGTGAAGCAACACGTTAGCATGTGTGATAACATCTCACATGTTCAGAGCGTCTCTCCTGGAAGACGCTCACAGCCTCAGAGCCTGCTGCTGACAGGTCTCTGTCTCTTGGATTATCTGCTTCAGACAGTTCAGTAATGTCCAGATGCAGTCGGTGTCACTGTTAGCACACATTGAACTGAGCATGGTACCTGTTGGTCTTCTGGTGGATCTCTGCTGCTGCGGCTGATCAGGTTCAGGACTCCTCCTCAGCTTCTCCTCCTCTGACATAAAAACTCCTCCAGGAGTAGATTTATAGTCTCTGTGACAGGCAGGAAGGAAGGAGCAGAACTGATGTGACCTGTTTCTGCACCAAACTTCACCTGCGGCCTGAAAAACATCAGTCAGGAGGAAACTGCAGCTCTCACTGTGTATTTTTATTTCTAATGGGCTGCAGAGCTCTTTACATTCAAACTGGGAGCAACAGGGCCAGACCTACCGTCAGGATGTCCAGGGGCCCAGCAGACCTGAGGGCCCCAGAAAGATACCTCATACCTCTGTACAAACAGAGCAGTGGGGCAAGTTTATATAACAGCACCTTTTTTTAACAATCTTTATGAGATTTAAGATGTATTAAAAGAAACATGAGATGATATAAAAGAGTGAAATAAAATGGATGCTCTGTTTTCTACTTTCCTGTAGGTCTGCTGGGGTTCAAATACAATGGTCCAACACTTCAAATGTTGTTACCACAAGGAAATGTGGGATGGCATTTTCTTTCCTCCTTTTATTAAGGAAGGTCCAGTGTTTCCTCTGCTAAAGGAGATAAGATAGGAAGCACTGAAGCTCCTCTCCTCAGTGTTCAGAGACCTGGAGCAGTTTGGAGACTTCGTGTCCTTTCACTCAGTCTGGAACCTGCCTGAGAAAAAAGACTTGAACTGCAGCCAAAGACTGAGGAGAAACACATCAGGCAGACAATCAAGAGCGGGAAGAGACAGGAAGTAAAGCAATCAGCAGACACAGAGGGAAGTCATTTCAAAATAAAACAGGAAATGAGTCAAAAGCATGTGCATCAGTGCTGCCAGCTGGAAGGACAATAACACAACCAGTAAAACACAGTCTGCTTTAAATGTCATCAAACATCAGCGTCCACCACAGTCCAGCTTCTGCCTGCGTCAAATCACATCAGCCATCATCTCTGTTTAGTCTGTTAAATCCTGACATCAGTCAAATATGCTAATGAAGTCAGGTTATTGTTTCCAAAACAAATCTTTATTTTTAGGTATCTGAGTTAATGTCCATTACACAACCACATGATAAAACACAGCCACACTTCGAACAGGGAGCTGGATTTGGACGGATCCACCCACCAGGTGGCAGCTTCTCTCTGAGGTGAACCTCCTCAGTTTGTGTCTGAGGGGATGAAAGTTGTTGTTGTGAGTCCAGATGAGTCTGACTGCTTTTACTGAAGTCAACAAAAAGACAGAACTCAGAGTCGTATTTTCACAGCTTGTCTGTTCATCTACATCCAGGAGCTGCAGGCTCCTGCAGAAACACAGTCAGTGTGAACTGTGGGACCGAGGACGATGGAGCTACTGATAGTAAAACACAGAGTTTCTACACGGAACCAAGAATTCTCTAAAAATGTTTGAGTCTCTGGAACAGCTGAAGTTTATTTGGATCAAAGATAAAAACTCACTTGTGTTACATTGGTGTGAGGATCATCAAATTTAACAAACGGTGACTGACTCTGACTTTTCACATCACATGTTGATCAGCAGCCCCTTGTTGTTGTGATGAACCTGTTCTCTGTTCACTGGTGTTTGTTTCATTACGACTGCAAAAACCACTTCCTGTGCATGTTGACACCATTTATACCGAGGGTCTGATCAGTTTGTAGATTCACTGCTGATCAGTCGCCGTCGCTCGGCCTACGCGACAGGAGAGTCTCCTAATGGTGACTAACTTTGATTAAAATGGGTGAGATGAGACCAAGAAGTTAAACAAAGTGTAAATTATTGTGTGGGATGTGTCAGGTAGAGAAGCTGAGCTCCTCTGTGTTGACGTGAAACTGAGCTGCTGTTTGGTTTCTGTCTGATCTTAATCTGCAGCTTCAGGTTTGACTGTTGAGCTGTGGTTTCAACTGATGAAACTGCTGCTCAGAAAACCAACAGACAGCAGCTCTGTCTCTCTGCTGCAGGTCAGTGCAGGATATGAGCCGTTATAATGACTCTGGAGATGAATTTATTCACCCTGTTCAACAAACATCAAGCTCTTCATTCACACAGTAAAAATAATCAACTTTATTTGTACTTTTGAAACAATTATAAAATCTTCACAAAACAGAATCACAACAAGAACAGAAATAATAAAGATTTCTCCAGGGAATTAAAGAGAGACAAAAATGCAAATAAAAAAGTGACAGAATAAAACAGCAAGAAGCTCACACTGCGACCACACTGACAGACCCACTCTGGACAAACAGTTCACAGCTCATGACCTCCGACCCCTGACCCCCAAAATCAACACAACCAGTCAATCAATCAATGAGTCTGATTTGATCCTGATCTCACTGGTTGACTCCTCAGGTGGATGAGAGGTGTGGAGGAGGCGGAGCTTCTGTGAGCTGGGTGTTAGAAGAGCACGGCTCTGATGGTGAGGATGGTGTTAAAGGCCAGAGTCTTGGTGAACAACACTCTGACTCCATTCATCACCAGCAGGTAGAAGTTCAGCCTGGCTTTCTCTGCACAGGAGAGAAAACACACTGATCAATCACTGATCAATCACTGATCAACCAGTCAGTGCTGAGCAGGGCTTCAGGTGTGTTTGGTGACTCACCTGGACGGAGGTCGCCACAGTCTTTGTCTGTTTCTGCTGAAAACAGACAGAAAAAGAAAACAGAGTCAAAGAATAACAACAACAACAACAAAGACAAAAAACCTCCTCTGAAGTCGTGCTTCAACTATTTAAACCACAAATAAAATAAAATAAAATAAAATAAAATAAAATAAAATAAAATAAAATAAAATATGCCTTCACATCCACGTTATGTGTCATATGTGGAAATAAGCCAGATGTGTTCATGTACATCTATAAAATGAACAAAGTTCATATCATCACAAAGTAAAAACCAGAAAGAATCATTTACTGACTTTGAGCAGTGGACAGTTTAAACACGGTTCAGACAGACAGAGGCTGATTGATTGATTGATTATTACCTGGAGGACTGGGAGGAATCGAATCATCAGGTTTCTTACAGTGACTCAGGTCTGGCTCTTTTCTCTGAGCCACCGTCTTGTGCAGCTCACAGGAGTCGATGCGCTCGCTGCTGAATCCAGCAAAGAAGTAGGTTTTCTCTTTCAGGGACAGAGCGGCGCCACCAGTGGACCGAGTGTCCGAACTGTTCTGCAACTTCAGGACCATTTGACCCCCTTGTGGGCGGAAACCAGTGGCCAGACACACATCTGGACCTGGTCTTTCCTCAGGGAGCAGAGGAGTCAGGACGAACAGGTTCGGCTCCACAGGGGACGTATCTGCACAGGAACAAAGAGCAGATCCACAGCTCGTCAGAGGAGGGAAAACAGACTTCATTAATACTGAGGTCAATAGTTCAACCTCCTTCCTGATATCTGTCTCTAAAAACATCATTTACAGGAAGTTTCAGCTTTTCAATCAGAAACATACGTGAACACCTATAAAACAAAACACAACCCAGGTTGTTGTGGTGTTATTTGAACATGTAAAAGACAGTAGATACAATAATAAGAGGAAATATATAATACTAGATATGACATTCCTATGTCAGTTGATTTTATTGCACATTCCAAAGTGAAGACTTTTGAAACATGTTAATAAAGCAGGGGAGACTTTGGATGTGGTGCTATCGGAAACCTTTAGTGAGGCAGCGCTCGGCTCTGAGGCCTGAGGATCTAACAGCTGCTGAAAGTGTTGATGATCTTAAACACAAACTTGAAACCTTCAGCCAGATTTCTCATTAACATGTTTTATGTCCATTATCTATTTCACTTGATCATTCTGGTTATTGTTTTCAAATTCAAATTGCTCTAATCTCTCTCATTGAGTTTGGCAAATGTGCCATTTATGTATTACTTTGTCTCGTCTTGTTTTATTATATAAGTATTGATTTTATTATCGTTATTATTAGTTATTTACAATTTTTTTCTTCTGTGCTCAGGTTTCATCTTGTTACCATTTATATTTGAACTGTCTTATGATCAGTTTGTCAATCATCTATCATCATAAAATAACAGATTGATTTAATGTAACTCTCTTTGAACTCTTCAGTGATTTTTCTGCTCAGGTTGTTTCCACATAAAAAACACTTTCAGCTGCTTTTATGGTGCAGCTGATTCAATACTAATGAAGTTGGTTATAAACAGCAGTGGGCTGATGAGCAGTGTCTGATTTCTTACAAACATCGCAGTGAGAAATATTTCAAAGATTTTTAAAACTGAATTTAAGACCTTTGCTTTGACTTAATCCTGGATCAGTATCTGTTCAGTCCAGTTTTAGCACAAATCAGAGCACAATATCAGCTGTTTCCTTAGTCTTCAATGATTTCATAACTTGAGTAGAAAATAAATACAAAAATATACATATGAAAAATAAACACTGTGCCTTGATAGTTATCAAAAGCCTTTGACAGCTTTGTGTATTTTTGACAAAGATTTTCAGACTGGGAAGCGTCTCCTCTGTGCATGATTGTAAAGTTTGTCTTTATGCAGACGATACTCTTTTAGACCATGCGGCAGATTGGGTTCGATTGGCCACAGAAAAATTTGAAATCTTTCTTCCTCTTCTGTTTTTCTGTGAATTTGATTGATTAGTTTGTTGTATTTTTATTCTTCATTAAGTTTGGGAAAACTTACTGCTGCGCTGAAACTTCAGTTGCTTTTTGTGTGTATAATTTTTCGGCCTCTTTGAAAGCTGGCACGACAGGTGCAACATAATTGAAGTTTAATGTCATTATAATGGTTATTAGGAGTAGATTTGTTAACAAGTTTGTTTCTCCACAGACAAACAATTCAACAACTATTAAAACTGGATTTAAGACCCAGTGTTTCATTTGACTGTTCTTGAAGGAACTTAAGCCCTAAAGCACAATTACTTTCAGTTATTATTCAAATGAAGTAGTATTTGATCTTATCATTAATATTGTCATATAGAATTTTAATTTGTCAGAGGAGCACACTAAAAACTATGATGTTTCTACAACTTTTACGACTGAATTTACAACCTAACAAATTTCAAGGGACGGTAGGAACCTAAAATCACTTAAGTCTGGAGTTGAAAATCATGATTTGAGGAGATTCTCTGGGACTTTAAGACAATCTGGAGGAAAGATTTAACTCCTGTTATGGCTTCAATAAATCTCTACACATTTCAAATATTTAAATTTTTTTCATTTTCTGTTTTCTTTTTAAAATCTTGTTCATTCTTCATCTCTGATCATTAGAATTAGTTTTTTTATATAAAGCACTTTCAGCTGCATACCAGGTACAACACATTAACTGTCTCATTATTTATTACTATCATTACTATTTGGTATCACTGGCAGTTTTACAGCCAACAAACTGAATTTACTCTGCTGTTGAGGTATTTTTAGACAATTTTCAGGCTTTGGACCAACATATTAATTTAGACATTTTCAGATATTTACAGGACGTCCTGACTCAGATCTACAGTGTGAATAAAAATCTTTTTTGCAGAAATCTCCATTTAGTTTTGCCTCACAGCAGCTTGTCGTCTCATCAACATCAACTCAACTGATCCATCAAATTTAAGCTTTACGACATAAAGAATCGATTCCAAAACGAAACAGACCCTGACAAAATAATTCATTCTCATTATGTTAACAAGAAAAACGTTTGTGTCCTTACCTGACGGAGTGACGGTGAGTTTGATGGGATTTCCAAACAATAAAGCATCACAGTGATACAGCCTCATACAAAAACCCCAGAGCTGTCAATCATCCTCAGAACAGCTGAAAAATGTTAGAAATCCTCGTCCATGGACTCAGACCGAGCTGTCGACCCCAGAGGAACACACACACACAGTTTGAGTTGTGTGTCTGTCTGCTCAGTGGAAGAATATAGGACATTTCAGCAGCACATGCAGCAGCAGAGCAGAGACATGAAGGTCAGTAAAATGAAGAAATGTGACAGTTTGCAGGTAGAAAAGAAGCAGCTGAGGACTCACCTGTCACACACACTCTGTTTCTGTGTGTCTGCTTGATTCGGGATGTTTCCAGACTTTAAACAGGCAGTTCAGAGGAGCCTGGAGGTTTTTGTACTGCTCTGTGAGGAGTTTCAGTCAGTGTGGAGTCCACCCCAACACAGTGAAAAACCCTCGTACAAAAACCTCGCACACCTGCAGGAGGAAGCGACAACGCTCTGCTGCCACCAGAACAAAAACAACAGACTTCTGCTCAGTTCGTCCTCAAAAGATTTTCTCGATGAAACAAGAATTAAACCAAGATACTTTTGTGTTTCACATTTTTTCTCGTTATCACTACGTACCTATTTATTCAGCGTTTATGCAGCTACTCTTCTTTTGACTTTGTTGCATCAAGAGACAAACAAAAGAAACAAATGTATTATTCCGTAGCAGAAAAGTGTTGCTAAAAAAAAGAGTTTGTTGTTACGATGATAATTCACTAAAATAAGAAACATCGTACTTTTTCCTGTTACATCAAGAAACCTTCTTGTTACGTAAGGATCTAAAGAACATGTTCTGATTAGAACGAGATAGTTTTCATCCAGCAAGTCCTCAAAATGAAACGTCATGATACATTCTTTCGTGGTTAATCTTGGGATAAAATTACTAATTTTGTTGAGGTTAGGAAAGCTTTGTCGTCATGGCAACATTAATTATCTGGTGGTTAAGGTTCATCAGTGATGGTGAAGATGAGTAAAAGTTACTACGGCCTCCAGAGGGCGCCGTCACTTGTCACTGAACTCTGAGACTCGTGCTGACATGTTGGTTTTCTGCGGTTTTTCTCGTTATTTCTACACATCAAATGTTTCTTGTTGTAACGTCGTCGTTTTACGTTGTTAGAAGAAGCTGTTATTAATTCTACAGAGGCTCGTATTGGACAAATTAGTTCCTAAAGATGACAGAGACCACCAAGATTTCTCAAGCATAGTTTTAATGGAAAGTCATGACTATAAACCTGATGGACGTACTGTCACAACACTAACTGAAACAAGTCTACACAATGGAGTACACAAAAGCACAACTGCAAAAGAGGATTTACATTTTTCTACAAAGATGGACTCCAGTGATACTGGACCTGAAAACTCCAACAAACAATGTGTTCTGTGCTGTTCTGTAGTTCACATGGACGTGTTAACTCTGTGGAAAAATGCTTCAGACAGAACTTGGAACAACTCTGACCTGATGATGGCGCTGGATGAAAAGTCAGAGCGTCACACAGTTTTTATGCTTGAACATGAATGTTTGGACCTCATTTCATCACAGTCCTTCAGAGAGTTGCTGAGGACAGGCTGATGTTGTGCTTAATTATCTGAGCCTATCTATGCTCTTGAAGCAGGAGGCTGGCTCTCTGACCCTGACCAGGACATTTTGTTTCTAAATCAAAAAGACAGATGAGGAAGAGGTCATGTGACCTGTTTTTAGTGGCACTGAAGTGGAGGTTCGGGGGATG
Source organism: Trachinotus ovatus (assembly GCA_037074605.1). Classification (NCBI taxonomy): domain Eukaryota; kingdom Metazoa; phylum Chordata; class Actinopteri; order Carangiformes; family Carangidae; genus Trachinotus; species Trachinotus ovatus. Next base: position 27,272,835 of record CM073643.1, on the reverse strand, counting down.
GTGATGTCAGTGTGTTGTTCGGTCCTGCCAGCTCCTCTAAAGCTCACGGACCAACACTTTACATCTCAGCTGTTTAATGTGTACAGAAAGTGAAGGGTAAAAACAACCAGCTGAGGTCATACAGGAGGTTACGGCCTGGACCAGTGACTTCCTGAAGTCTTAGCATGTTGCTAGCTTGTTTCGAGGAAAGGAAAGCTCTTGTCTAAAATGTTTTCTCTTATATTTGATGGAGCGTATTTACAGTGTCTGTTTTTTCTTGCATGTCTAAAGTCAAAGTCATTTATCTATAATTTCAGAAGTGCAACAAAACTAAAATATACAAAAAAGTCATGAAACATAATAATTGTGTTTTACTGTTGTATGTGCTTCTATCAATTTGTAGCATTTTTGTGTTTTGCTGCCACATATGTGTGTGTGTGTTTGATCCTTAAAGGCCACCATAGCTTTCTGGAAACTATTTTAGATGAATGATGAAAAACTCCTTTTAAAAATCACAATATCAAGCACAGTAAGTGCTCAACAGTGAAGCCCCCACATGACCAACCAATCAATCAGTGAGTCTGATTTGATCCTGATCTCACTGGTTGACTCCTCAGGTGGATGAGAGGTGTGGAGGAGGCGGAGCTTCTGTGAGCTGGGTGTTAGAAGAGCACGGCTCTGATGGTGAGGATGGTGTTAAAGGCCAGAGTCTTGGTGAACAACACTCTGACTCCGTTCATCACCAGCAGGTAGAAGTTCAGCCTGGCTTTCTCTGCACAGGAGAGAAAACACACTGATCAATCACTGATCAATCACTGATCAACCAGTCCGTGCTGAGCAGGGCTTCAGGTGTGTTTGGTGACTCACCTGGATGGAGGTCGGCACAGCGGTCAACTGTTTGGTGAGAGCAGAAAACACGTCAGAGACACAAATCCAAAAAAACAGAGAAGTTTTACAAAAATCTAAGTATCATCACAAAAATAAAAACATATTCATATTTATTTTTATACTGTATTTAATCTATTGAATTACCTCTGTATTTAATTTGATCTATCTATCTATCTATCTATCTATCTATCAATCAATCAATCCATCCATCCATCCATCCATCCATCCATGTTTCGTACCGTCGTTGTTGGATGACGTTTTCTGCATCTCACAGGAGTAGATGGTTTCATTGCTGAATCCAGCAAAGAAGTACTTGTTCTGTTTCGGGGACAGAACGGCGCTGCTGGTGTTCAGAGAGACAGAACCACTGGCCACATTCAGAAGCATTTCACCTGCCTGTGGGCGGAAATCTGTAGCCAGACACACATCTGGACCCAGAGTGTCCGGCGCCCTTCCCAGCCAGCCCTCAGGGAGCAGAGGACTCAGGACGAACAGGTTCGGCTCCACAGGGGACGGATCTGCACAGGAGCAAAGAGCAGATCCACAGCTGATCAGAGGAGGGAGTTGTTATACAAACAGCCACAGACAGGACCTCACTAATCCTGAGGTCGAGCGTCAACCCCCGTCCTGATGACGGGAAATGTTTCAGCCTCTCAAACAGAAACATGATGAACTTCAAACTGAAGTGCTGCACTCTGAGGAGTTCTTCACTCACGTCTTTTATTCTGACGCCACATTTATCTGACAGCTGTCGTTACTTTACAAAACACATCAACACTTTCTGAAACACATGTTGTAATAAATGAAACATTTTATACAGTTCAGCTGAAACAAATACGACATTAGAAAAAAAAATTGATATTTGGATGAAAAATAATAATTTCAAGTAAAAATGTCAAACAATTCATATCTTAAATTATCTAAAAATTTTTTTTTTTTTTAAATAATTATTAGTAATTGTCAATAAAAGGAAAACAAGTAAGATTTGTGAAAGTGTCACTTTGGGCACACGTCCTAATATTTTCAGAAATGATTACTGTAGACTGTACATTAATTTACTGTAGATTAATTTCTAGTATAGTTTTATCATTAATATTTTCATCATTATAAATATCAGTATATTTTCCCCCTTTTTTTCTTTTGCTTTTGTCTTTTGAACAGCACTGCACCTCTGTTATGTCTTTTGAAATCCCAAATAAAAAGATTTTGATTAAAAATATATATCAGTATATCGTCCCACCAGACAAACACCACATCACGAAACCACTTTTCAAAAACTTTAAGAACTGAATTCAAAAGCAGACATGTTTCATTTGTCTGTGGGTATTTAAAGCCACTTAAAACTTCAAAATCACCATTTTTTCTTACAACTGTTCAGGAGATTTGGCTCCATTCTGACCTCAGTGAATTTTAAACTATGAAGGTATTTTAGACTCAGTTTTTCTTTTATTGTGTTTTAAGTCTACATCTGTAAATATTTTAAGATATCCTTCATTTTCATAAGTCTTAAGAATTTTTGTCTTTCCTCAGAATAACTGCACAATAAGAAAACACAATGTTTTTAAAAACTGAATTTACTCGTATATTTTGACAACATTTACAAGTTTAATGTCATTTAATTCTCGACCTGTAGTTGTTTTAATCTAAGTTGTGTTTCTGTTTCAGGTTCTCAGTTTATTCATTGGGTTTTAATTCTTCACATGTAATTGTTTCTCTGTCTATTTCTTTTCATATGAGGCACAATCATTCACTACTATCATTATTATTCTTCATTATTAGCAGCACTAACAAACATAAAATATAATACTCAGAACACCACAGCACCAAGCTTTGAATTGACAAAACATAATTTGACCTTTTCTTCAGTTTTTGCAGAAAATCCTGTTGCAGAGCTCCTGTGTGAATATGAATCTTTTTTCTAAATTCTACATTTTGCATCTGTGAATACAGAACAACAGGATGACTGTAGCTGTTTCACAGCAGCTCGTTGTCTCATCACAACTCAACTGATCCATCAAATTTAAGCTTTACAACATAAAGAATCGATTCCAAAATGAAACAGACCCTGACAAAATAATTCATTCTCATTATGTTAACAAGAAAAACGTTTGTGTCCTTACCTGATGGAGTGACGGTGAGTTTGATGGGATTTCCAAATATTAAAGCATCACAGTGATACGGCCTCATACAAAAACCCCAGAGCTGTCAATCATCCTCAGAACAGCTGAAAAATGTTAGAAATCCTCGTCCGTGGACTCAGACCGAGCTGTCGACCCCAGAGGAACACACACACACAGTTTGAGTTGTGTGTCTGTCTGCTCAGTGGAGGAATATAGGACATTTCAGCAGCACATGCAGCAGCAGAGCAGAGACATGAAGGTCAGTAAAATGAAGAAATGTGACAGTTTGCAGGTAGAAAAGAAGCAGCTGAGGACTCACCTGTCACACACACTCTGTTTCTGTGTGTCTGCTTGATTCTGGATGTTTCCAGACTTTAAACAGGCAGTTCAGAGGAGCCTGGAGGTTTTTGTACTGCTCTGTGAGGAGTTTCAGTCAGTGTGTAGTCCACCCCAACACAGTGAAAAACCCTCGTACAAAAACCTCACACATCTGCAGGAGGAAGCGACAACGCTCTGCTGCCACCAGAACAAAAACAACAGACTTCTGCTCAGTTCGTCCTCAAAATGAGAAGAATTTCTGGATGAAATTTCATTTTTATCACTTTAAGGTTGAAGTTATTCTTATGTTAGAGCTATTGTATGTATATGTATGAGCTATTTCTCTGTGTATTTAGACATGATTCGATGTTTTTCCATCATAACATCTCATTATATCTTTATCATAATGATATACCACCACTGAAACAGCAATGTTTCTCAAAATCTTGACAGGTTGTTTGAATGACATAATTAACTAATCTCATTGAGGGTACAACACAGCTGTATGTTGTATGAAGAAAAAATGTTATCACATGATACCATGAATTTTATTAGAAGAAAATTACTACCACACAATCTCAACATATCTTTATAAAATAAGGAATTTAAAAAAAACATTTGCTATACAAATATATTCATTATATGAACATATAATAAAACAACTAGCTATTGTTTTCTGTCTTGTTAGATCAATAAACTTTTGGACATTTTTCTCACATATGTCTTTAGAACATAAAAACAAATGGTCTCTTTGAGTTCGAGCGCTGACAGTGATTCTACTGTTCTTTGCAGTGTTCCTCAGTCAGACTGAGCACCGGGACAAATCCCTGTGGACCGCCACACGCCCAAAAAATCAGAAACACCAGCAACAGGAAGACAGACAACACGCAGCACGACAGAAATAAAAGCCCTGTGGAAAAATAAAGGGTTTCTGCCCACTGAAACACTTGAGGGCTTTTATTTTGAAACAGATACATGAAGTACTGACTTTGCATTAATGTGTAATACAGGAGCGAATCAAAACGAGCCACTGTATCAAAATACAGCTTTGATCAATTCTACGTATCAAACAGACTGAATGAAATAAAGATCTTTAAGAAATACAGTCGTTAAAAACTGTTGCTGATCCACTGGAAACGCCTCCTCATGATGATGTAATAGGAACTGTTCAACCAATGGTGTGACTCCATCACTCACTCAGTCAGTCAACGTATCATTAGTTCTTCAATAATGGAAAGGCTCGGACGCTCCTCTGCAAACCTGTAGACATGACATTTATTTGGAAACATTACATTTATTATTTATTTGAAAAATCACAAATAAGTTGATCCTGAACGCATCAGTAAAATGTTCGGTGTGGGGGGGTTGAGATAAAGACAGTGAACCTTTGGGTCCGACTTCATTTCTGTCTTAAATACGATCATCACACTGACTGAGGCTGCTCTGTGGACTGACTACTTTCACTTTCAGTACTTGTGATTACTAATACTTACCCAGCAGCTGTTAGCTTAGCCTAGCTTAGCTTAAAGACAGTTAGCCCAGCTCTGTCCACATGGAAGAAATCCAGCTACCAGCTCCAGGACGTCACTGATGATCCCTTTGTCTCGTCTGTTGAATCTGGACAAAAACTGAAACATGAGAACAACTCACTGGTTTCACAGGTGAAGAGTCGGGACCGGACACATCCTGGAGCCTCACACTGGTGGAAGGTAACTAAGGACTTTTACTCTTGTACTTCAGTACAGTTTGGATGAAGTTGTACTTGAGTATTTGCATGTTTTATTTCTTTCTAAGTGCGCTCCACTACGACACACAGACAAATACTGATTACTTCAGTTACTTTGTGAAGACCAGGCGTTACTTCTGAACATGAATCATTAAAAGTGATGAACACATTAAAATATCAGTACTTTTAATGCAATAGAATATTTATAAGTATTATATACTATATATTTATAGTATATAGTACTTTTACCTTTGGTACTTTGGTAATACTTATATACTTTTACTTCAGTTAATATTACTGCAGTAAAAGATTGGAGTGTCTCTGCAACTTGTTAGTTGCTTCAGGCCAAACTCGTCCTCACATTCAATAATATTTTATCTTTATTATTTTTCAAATACATTTTGTAAATGCAACATGAAAAGCACAGTCACACAGAAAATAGACACGTCTCTATGAAGTCTGCTTCAGTAAAACGCCCTCGACGGGGAAATAAAAACAGGCTTTTATTTTTTAATCCCTCACAACTGAACGATGTTTGTTCAGAGAGAAAAGAGCCTCCAACAGTGCTTCTTCCACCACTGGAGTCTCTGCAAGTTGTTGGTCAATCTTCTCACAGCTCCCAGAAAATATCAGAGTATTAAACCTAAATGTATTTCTTAAAGATCTTTATTTCATTCATCTGTTTGATATCGTAAATTGATCAAAGCTAGTATTTTGATACGCAGTGGCGTCGTTTTGATTCGCTCGCCTAGGTAATTACACATTTAGATGGAAAGTCAGATACTTCGCATGTAATACTGTTTCAAAATATAAGCCTCAGAGACTGTTTTTCAGCTGGGCAGAAACCCTTTCATTTTATCACAGGGCGATTTTATTTCCTGTCGTGCTGCGATGTTGTCTGTCGTTCCTGTTGCCTGGTGATTTGTCCCGGTGCTCAGTCTGACTGAGGAACACTGCAAAGAACAGTAGAATCACTGTCAGCGCTCGAACTCAAAGAGACCATTTGTTTTTGTTTTAAAGAAATATGTGAGAAAAATGTGATTGTGCAAAAGTTTATTGATCTCACAAGAAAGAAAACAATAGCTAGTTTTTTATTATATGTCATATAATGAATATATTTGGTATAGGCAACCGTTTTTTTAAATTCCTGTTTTATATAGATATGTTGAGATTGTGTGGTAAGTAATTTTCTTCTAATTAAAATTCATGGTAGTCGATGTGATATACATTTTTTTTCTTCATAAAAACATAACAGCTGTTGTTGTACCCTCAATGAGATTAGTTAATTTATTCATTCAAACAACCTGTCAAGATTTTGAAGAAACATGCTGTTTCAGTGGTGGTATATCATTATGATAAAGATATAATGAGATGTTATGATGGAAAAACATCGATTCATGTCTAAATACACAGAGAAAAGTAGCTCATACATGATATGGTGCTGGTCATATTATTAGAATATCATGAAAAGTTGATTTACTTCAGTAATTCCTTTCAAAAAGTGAAACTTTGTATCATGTATACCATTCATTCCACACAGACTGATATATTTAACGTGTTATCTTCTTTACATTTTGATGATTGATAACTGACAATAATGAAAACCACAAATTTCAAGTACTCAGAAAATTAGAAATTGTGAAAAAGGTTCAATATTGAAGACACCTGGTGCCGACACTCTAATCAGCTAAATTCACTCAAAACACCTCAAAAGTGCTTTTAAATGGTCTCCAGTCCTAGTTGCTGTAGCTGCACAAGTCATGGGGAAGACGGCTGACCTGACAGTTGTCCAAAAGACGACACAAGGAGGGCAAGACACAAGACTAAGGTCATTGGCTAAACGATGGCTGGCTGTTCACAGGACTTCTGTGTCCAGCACATGTAATAGAGAGGCGACCAGTGGAAGGAAAATGATGTGGTAGAAAAAAGTGTAGCAGCAATAGGGATAACTGCACCTGGAGAGGATTGTGAAACAAAACCCATTCAGAAAATGTGGGGGTATATTCACAAAGAGTGGACTGCAGCTGGAGTCAGCGCTTCAAGAACCACCACGCACAGACGTACTGCAAGACATGGGTTTCAGCTGTCGCACTCCTTGTGTCAAGCCACTCTTGAACAAGAGACAGCGTCAGAAGCGTCTCGCCTGGGCTAAAGACAAAAAGGACTGGAACTGCTGCTGAGTTGGTCCAAAGTTATGTCCTTGATGAAAGTTAATTTGGCTATTTCCTTTGGAAATTCAAGGTCCCAGAGTCTGGGGAAGAGAGGAGAGGCACAGAATCCATGTTGCCTGAGGTCCTGTGTAAAGTTTCCACAGTCAGTGATGGTTTGGGTGCCATGTCATCTGCTGGTGTTGGTCCACTGTGTTTTCTGAGGTCCAAGGTCAACGCAGCCGTCTACCAAGAAGTTTTAGAGCATTTCATGCTTCCTGCTGCTGACTAACTTTGATGCGAGATGTCAGAGTTCATGTTTTTCCAACAGGACTTGGCACCTCGCACACAGTGCAAAGCTACCAGTGACCTGGTTTAAGGACCATGTATCCCTGTTCTTAATTGGCCAGCAAACTAAGACTAACCATAGAAAATCTATGGGCGTATTGTGAAGAGGAAGATGCGAAATGCCAGACCCAACAATGCAGAAGAGCTGAAGGCCACTATCATAACACCTGAGCAGTGCCACAGACTGATCGACTCCATGCCACGCTGCATCTGCTGCAGTAATTAGTAAAAGGAGCCCCACCAAGTAATTGAGTGCTGTACATGCTCATACTTTTCATGTTCATAATTTTACGAGTTTGGCCAACATTTCCTAAAAATCCTTTATTTTATGATTGGTCTTAAGTAATAATTCTAATTTTCTGAGATACTGAATTTGGATTTTCATTAGTTGTGTCAGTTTATAATATAAAATTAAAAGAAATAACATTTGAAAATTATACCTCAGTCTGTTGTGTAATGAATGAATATAATATACAAGTTTTCAACTTTTTGAATGGAATTACCTAAATAAATCAACTTTTTCATGATGTTTCTAAGTTATAATGACCAGGACCTGTATATCATACACATAGCTCGTAACATAATAGAATAACTTCACTTATCCTCAAATGATAAAAAAAAAATGAAATTTTCAAGTCAGTCCAGACGAAATTGCTTCTTCGATTTTGAGGATGAACTGTAGCAGAAGTTCGTGTTGTTTTTTTTGAAGTTTGTGGTTCTTGTTCTGGTGGCACGGCATCATTGGGAACTGACTAAAAATTCGGATCATGCATTGACGAAGAATCTCAATCATGGCACGCAGCATATTTGGGGTTATGTAATGTGTGATTAGGATGGGATGCTAGAGTGAATAACTGAGGCGATCGACATATCGCAGCGCAAATTTAACGCGTTGTCGGCTTTCCCGCCCCCACCCCCCGCGCTAACGGAAGTTATGTTTGCAGAATATATACGCCATAAGATCGAGGCCCCCCTCGCTGTGGCACCCCCGGCAGGATGGGTGATAGGTTCATTTGTGTAAACGAGGGTTTTTCATTATTTATTGATTATTCACGAGAGAGGTCTGTCATGCTCTCCAGGCAACTGTCGTCGGCACCGGATTGTGGAGGATACAGTGTATACGAAAGAACATAAGTAATGGATTTAGATGAGCCTATAAAGGGAAAGGGATTCTTATTCAAGCTTTACTTTACACATCACACTTGCCGATCTGGAATACTTCCTCACAGGAAGGTAGAGAGGTAACATGAAAAACCTCCAGGCTCCTCTGAACTGCCTGTTTAAAAAATAGTCTGGGGGAGTAGATCGAGATTATGTAACGCAAACCAAAATCTGAAAATTAGTAACATCGCAGAATCAAGCAGACACGAACAGAAAACAGAGTAGTGTGTGAATGCTAGCCGGTTGAGTCCTTTCGATTAGTTCTGCTTCTTTTTCTACCTGCCAACTGTCTAACAAGGTTTCTTCAATTTTTTTTTACTCGACGGCTCATGTCGTCTCTGCTCGGCTGCTGGCAGTGTATGTGCTGCTGAAATGTCCTATATTCCTCCACTGAGCAGACAGACACACAACTCAAACTGTGTGTGTGTTCCTGTGTGTGTGTTGTGTGTATTTCTTTTTTATTTATATTATAAATATTTTTTCTGGATCTTTAGGAATTTCTAAAACATTGTTTCAGTCTGTTCTGGTGATGAGTTGACAGCTCTGGCTGTTGTTTGATGATGGCCGTATCCACTGGTGATGCTAGTTAACATGAATAATTAAATTTGTGTCCTTAAAAACACGATAGTTTTTGGACAACTCGTCAGTGAGCCATCAAACTGAGCTGCAGCANCAGCCTGACGCCTCTACAAAAACCTCCCGGGCGTTCTCCAGGTCTGACACCTCCTCGTAGAGAACAGCTGGGCCCAGTTTTGGGGCTCCTGACCTTAGAGGAAGGGCCCCCAAATCCTGCAGAGTAGAGCTGGTCACAGCGCCCCCACATTTATAATTACCATGTGGAAGTTTTCAAAAACAAACCTCTTCCAGGTCCAAAACAGTACTCTGACATAAACCCAAAACCCTGAGCTGAAGGATAACCACAGCGTTCCAGTTCTTTTTGACCCAAAGGAACCAAGATCTCTCAGTTTTCTGGAGGTTCTCGGAGAGGACGTTCTCTTTACTTAGACTCTGAAACGTGTCGTTAAAAACTGTTGCTGATCCACTGGAAACGCCTCCTCATGATGATGTAATAGGAACTGTTCAACCAATGGTGTGACTCCATCACTCACTCAGTCAGTCAACGTATCATTAGTTCTTCAATAATGGAAAGGCTCGGACGCTCCTCTGCAAACCTGTAGACATGACATTTATTTGGAAACATTACATTTATTATTTATTTGAAAAATCACAAATAAGTTGATCCTGAACGCATCAGTAAAATGTTCGGTGTGGGGGGGTTGAGATAAAGACAGTGAACCTTTGGGTCCGACTTCATTTCTGTCTTAAATACGATCATCACACTGACTGAGGCTGCTCTGTGGACTGACTACTTTCACTTTCAGTACTTGTGATTACTAATACTTACCCAGCAGCTGTTAGCTTAGCCTAGCTTAGCTTAAAGACAGTTAGCCCAGCTCTGTCCACATGGAAGAAATCCAGCTACCAGCTCCAGGACGTCACTGATGATCCCTTTGTCTCGTCTGTTGAATCTGGACAAAAACTGAAACATGAGAACAACTCACTGGTTTCACAGGTGACGAGTCGGGACCGGACACATCCTGGAGCCTCACACTGGTGGAAGGTAACTAAGGACTTTTACTCTTGTACTTCAGTACAGTTTGGATGAAGTTGTACTTGAGTATTTGCATGTTTTATTTCTTTCTAAGTGCGCTCCACTACGACACACAGACAAATACTGATTACTTCAGTTACTTTGTGAAGACCAGGCGTTACTTCTGAACATGAATCATTAAAAGTGATGAACACATTAAAATATCAGTACTTTTAATGCAATAGAATATTTATAAGTATTATATACTATATATTTATAGTATATAGTACTTTTACCTTTGGTACTTTGGTAATACTTATATACTTTTACTTCAGTTAATATTACTGCAGTAAAAGATTGGAGTGTCTCTGCAACTTGTTAGTTGCTTCCGGCCAAACTCGTCCTCACATTCAATAATATTTTATCTTTATTATTTTTCAAATACATTTTGTAAATGCAACATGAAAAGCACAGTCACACAGAAAATAGACACGTCTCTATGAAGTCTGCTTCAGTAAAACGCCCTCGACGGGGAAATAAAAACAGGCTTTTATTTTTTAATCCCTCACAACTGAACGATGTTTGTTCAGAGAGAAAAGAGCCTCCAACAGTGCTTCTTCCACCACTGGAGTCTCTGCAAGTTGTTGGTCAATCTTCTCACAGCTCCCAGAAAATATCAGAGTATTAAACCTAAATTGTTTCAGAGTCTAAGTAAAGAGAACAAGTCCTCACCAGAACCTCCAGAACCTGAAGAACGTTCCCTGGGTCCAAACAAGAACTGGAACGCTGTGGTTTCCTTCAGAGGGTTTGGGTTTAGGAGTACTGTATTTGGACCTGGAAAGAGGTTTTGTGAAAACTTCCAAAATGTAAATTAATAAATGTGGGGGCCGCTGTGACCAGCTCTACTCTGCAGGATTTGGGGGCCCTTCCTCTAAGGTCAGGAGCCCCAAAACTGGGCCCAGCTGTTCTCTACGAGGAGGTGTCAGACCTGGAGAACGCCCGGGAGGTTTTTGTAGAGGCGTCAGGCTGACTTCAGTCACTGTGGTAGTATCCAGACACAGTGAAAAACAGTCGTACAAAAACTGTTGAACTGTTTCTCTATGGGAGACGCCGAGCAGCAGCTGAACGTGGTTGAGGTTTTTTCCCATCAACCCCCTGCGGCTTCTTTGAAGAGAGAGGGGGTCTTATCTGATGGGATTCAACATCAGTCTAAAAACAGTGTGACGCTGATGAGGGTCATGTGACCTGATGAAGCAGAAACAGGTTTTAAATAAAGCCTGTGATGTGGCAGGTGTGAAGCCACAGCTGAGCTCAGTTTCATTCACGAACTGAACAGAGAATTTTAGTTATTTTTGTTTCTCCAAAGATCAAAATTGAAATTTACTCACAGTTACAACATTTTCTGAAATTTTAACAGCATTCACAAACATGAATAATTTAAGTCTAATTATTTTGTTGTAAAACTAAAGATTTTAACTCTGGTTTTAAAGTTCATCCTTAAAGGTCCATATTTGACTCTTCTTCTGTGATTTATTTGAAGTGTTAATATGCAGAAGCAGGTATATTTGTGACGAGTTTCAGATCACATCCCTGTTAAACCAGAGCTCGTATAAAATATTAACCGTTTATTAACCAACTGTGTGAAATTTTGGCGTAATTGCTGTGTAAAGTCTTGAGTAATGGCTAAATAGTGTTTTTTGAGGTCACCATGACCTTGACCTTTGACCACCAAAATCAAATCAGTTCATCTTTGAGTCCAAGTGAATGTTTGTCCCAAATCTGAAGAAGTTCCCTCAAGGGGTCACTGAGAGATTGTGTCCACGAGAATGAGACAGACGGACAGACTGAAGACAATATCCCTCCAGTGTGGAGGCATAAAACACATCTCAGTGTAAACAGGTGTACAACAGGTCAGTCAGCCAATCAGAAGAGAGGCTCAGATCCTCTCTTCTGATTGGCTGACTGACCTGTTGTTACTAGAGCTCCAGAGAGAAGCCTGAGAGAGGAGATGTAAAACTACACTGAGATGGTTTTTGGTTCTTACAACTACAAATGTATCTTCTGATGGAGATCAACACCTCAGATAACACCCTGAAGTTAAAATCTGGAGCTTTAAGATTAAATGTAGGAGACAATACAGTGAGGAGGTGTGAATATGTCTCTTTAGCCACAGTGGAAACTGTTGTGGTCTCCAGGATGTCTCGTTACCTGTGTGGAAGGACGTGAGCACCTGTTCCAGCGGCGACTGAAAACACTAAATGAGAGACAGTGGACAGAGTCAAGGGAGAACATAGTTTACGTTTATTGAAAGGCTGATTCCACCAGTTCTGAAAGTCTACAGAGAGACACAAACACAAAACGTCAGAGCTCAGACCTGAACCAGCGTCTCCATCACAAACTCCCAGACCAGCGAGGACCCTCCGCCCGACGCCGTCATCACCAGATCGAGTCCATTTAGTTCTTACTCCAAAAGAAAAAAACCCAAAGGCAACCAGAACCAGTCCAGCTCAGATCCTGAGCCTGGACCTCTCTCCTCGAAGCTTCTGGCCAAACTCGTCCTCACATTCAATAATATTTTATCTTTATTATTTTTCAAATACATTTTGTAAATGCAACATGAAAAGCACAATCACACAGAAAATAGACACGTCTCTATGAAGTCTGCTTCAGTAAAACGCCCTCGACGGGAAAATAAAAACAGGCTTTTATTTTTTAATCCCTCACAACTGAACGATGTTTGTTCAGAGAGAAAACAGCGTCGAACCACAGGAAGTTACTTACAGTGCTGCAGTCTAAACCGTCTCGGCCCACTAAAGCCTGAGGCCTCTGGGGGGGGGGGGGCTCTACAGTTACCAGGACTGACGGCATGTAAACGCTCTACAAGGTCGAAACCACAGAAATAAAAGTGACTCAGTCAGCGTCACTCACAGCTCGTCTCCACCACAGGAGCCCAGGAGCTGAGGAGCCGAATCAAGGAACTCAGAGACTTTTCATTTAGGTCTTGACTTCAAATTAAAAAAGTTTGAGAGGGGAGGTTTCTGTTGGGAGCGCTGCTGAACGTTACAGAAACACAAGACTGTAAAATGAGAGCAGACTCGGTGCCCACCGCTGCCTGGCTCCTGCCAGACAAAACCCAGGGCTCACAGTTAACTGACGAATCAATTAGTCCACCGGTTTTTATTTAAGTGCCAAACTCTCCCTCTGGACTCGGGGAAAGTGTAAAGATAACTACCTGCTTCTCCTGTGACACCGATCAGGTTCTTTCCTCATTATCTTCATTTTCTGACAACGAAAGACCAACGACTGATCGAAGCGTCCATGTTGAGAATTCAATAATCATTTGAGTTTCTTTTTTCCATATTATCTTCATCTTCGTTTTGTTAAAGATTTTATAAACTACACCATGAACTGGGAAAATAAGCAGGAGATTCACTGGAGAGGAATAACTACTATACAGAGATATCTAACTATTGGCTGCAGCTCCACACTGACTGTGTTGTGAAAGCTGCGTCTCAAACACCTGATCTGTGACAGGACGGACGGCTCGTCACGTGTGTGGAAATGTTAATATTCCTGCTCCAAAGGGGGATTTAACTCCTGAGTCTGGTTCCTGCGGCTCCGGAGTTCCTGGGCTTCAGTTAGAGGAGCTGCGGAGCCTCCAGACTCCACAGTCCATAAACACCTCTGCTGTACAGGGTGGAGGTGACTGAAGAAAAGACAGTGGAAACATTCAGGCTGAGCCAGCTACCTGTACACACCCACCTGTCTGTGTGTGTGTGTGTGTGTGTGTGTGTGTGTATGTGTGTGTGTGTGACCTGGTGCTAACCTCTACAGCAGTCTGCAGTAACGGGACAGTGAGCAGGCACAGAAGAGCCAACAGCTGCTTCAAACTAGTAAAAAGGCAGAAGATGAACAAAAACAAACAGTAGATGCAGGTTCAGAAAGCGAGCAGGGTTACACCTTTAGTTTTTTTCTTCATTAAGTAAAGAAGTAGCAGGAAGAAGAGGCCGGAGAGGAAGAGAACCCCGAAAATATTCAAGCAGGAAGCTAATAGACATACCTGTGTTCACCTGTGAGGGCGAGAAGCTAAAACTGCTACGAACAAATCACAAAATACAGGTTTTATGTTAATATCTGCGTCTCTGAAACGATAACTCTACCCCTCTGACTGACGGGGTTCGTGTTCTTAGCCCCCTCCCTTCTACTTTGTCCTTTCCCGTGACGTTTACTGGCATCCCCACGCCGCCCCGTCGTCGGGCCTCGCGGCTCTTCCCTCAAAAAGGTCGGACACGGAGCGAGCATGTGTCCAGGTGAGGTCACACACCTGGACTCGCAAAGCAGCGTCCAGTCCTGATTCTCACAACACGGCTAAGACACAAGGCCCGTTTACAGTCCAACTATGGCAATATATATTTATTTATATATTTATATAGCTGAAACCCAAACCGTCCTCCTTTCCTTCCTTCATTCAACCAATCAGCTACAGAGCCTTCCTCCTCCTCCTCCTCCTCCTCCTCCTCCTCCACAGTAATGAAAATGAATGGAGAGATCAGAAAGTCCAGTCTGTTATTTTGTCCCCAGTGCTTCACCTGACCTCCCCCCTGAACCTGACCACCACACCATCCTCGCTCTCTCACAAGACCGCGCTTCAGTCTGCAGCGGCGGAGACGCTAAAAACCGGCGCTCCGACCGGACCGAGCAGACATCCAGCAGGTCGCTTCATTTTTAATTTTTTTGTCTCAAAGAAAGAAGAAGTTCTTCCAGAGCAGATGAGAGAGGAGTTGTGGAGATGTGGCATCTGTCCAAAACCAGGGGGGGCTGTGGTGGTGGTGGTGGTGGGGGGTTGTGTTCCTCAATGTTCAGATTTCCGCAGGTTGAAGGAAACCCAGCGGTGGCGTGGCGCGTGGCACCGTGGTTGAAGAGATCCCGCGCCCTCCGATCCAGGAGGGGAGTCACCGCTCCTCGACAGCCGAGGGGGGTGGGGGTGGTGTTTCAGCCTCGTCGGGGGGTCGTGTCACCTCCCCAGCCTCCACCGTTTCTCGCCGGTTTAATTTTCCATTTTAGTTGGAGCTCGTCTTCGTCAAACTTCTGTTTTTTTCCTCCCATTTCTCCTGGTGGTGGTCGTTTCGACGTCCGGACACAAAGCACCGCCTCGGCTGGCGTTCAGTGAGGCGGGTTCATGGCGCCGTGACCTCGCTGCTGCTTCTGCTTCTGCTGCAGGAGGAGCTGCTCCAGCGCCGACGGGCCTGGCTGCATCATGGAGCTGGACCAGATGGACTGCAGAGAGGAGGTCAACGTTAGAAACAGTCTGTACCTGTGACCTTCATGTAGAGCTGAGCTGAACCTAAATGTCATCAGAACATTATTCATCAACTGATTATCAAAAATGACCAATCTCACTCTGACTGGAGCCTCTGCAGGCTTCTCATTCATCTAACTTGGTAACTTTTTTCCATTATTTTTAGACCAAAAAATTATCTATAAATCAATAAAAAATCTTAAGATCAATAGATCATGAAAATAATTTATAATATCACTAATTTTTGTCCCTTTTTCACAGTTTCTGAATTTTAGAAAGGTCTGGTTCTGATTGACACAAACCATCTCAACTTGTTTTACAATGAAAGCATAAACCCTGGACAGTGCATTAGGTCCTGAACTGAACTGGAGTCTGTCTGCAGGGCTGATAAACACACAGCAGTGAGTCTCAAGCTCCTGTGCTCCAGCTGGACTGAGATCAGTCCTGAACTCATTTCAGTCAAACTGTTGCTCAAGTTGAGTGTCCAGTCACTGAATGTGTGAAACTAAAGCTCGGCTGTGAAGAGAAGAGTCTGCAGGGATGTTCCAGGACCTTGAGGCTGTCCAGCAGAACAGTGGAGGACGACTCCTCCATCGGAGACTCCTGATTGGTCCAGGAGCTGCCGGTCGGTCCGGTCTGGTGCCAGCTGGTGTCTGAAGCTGCAGAGGAGGCCGCAGCCGGCAGGTAGTCCAGACCGAACCCGCTAACGGCCCCTGAACAACAGAACACAGCACGTGAACATGTGGAGGCTGAAGAGGACTGTGAGCTGGACAAACAGCAGCATGTTGATTCATCAGCTGATTCTGATTCAAATTAAAATTCTCTGTGTCAGAAAACAAAACTGGTTTCAACATTTCAGCTTCTTTTTAAACTGTTCATCTGAAGGTTTCAAGTATCTAAATCTGGACCCTCTGGACCCTGTCCCACCCTCACCGGTCTTGTCGGCCTTCCAGCGGTCCACTACCCTGCGGTCCCGGCTGTCCGGAGTGCCAATGGGCCCGAAGTTAGAGAAGGGCATGGCTCCGTGGTTGTGTGTTGGCGGGGAGGATGGCAGGCTGCTGGGGTTGGAGGAGTGAGGGGATTGGCTGGCCGGGGTGGAGTGGTCTGCCAATCAGAGCACAGCTTACATCAGAGACACCTTAACGAGACTAAGGCGATGGTATTTAATTTATGTCTTCACAGGTGAGACTTACCTGAGCTGGCGGGGAGGGAGGGGGACCAGGGAGTCCCTTCGAAGAGGGAGTAGAGGGACGGCTCCTGGTGCACCATGGGAGCGTCGGGCTTGGAGCTGGGCGGCAGGTTCTTGCCATAGGCCTGACTGAAGATGCTGTTCTGGTTGTACTCCTGAAGACATGACAACAGAAACAGACATTAGCGCTCTGATCCATCAGGTGTTACACACATTACACCTGTGAGCTCAGGTCCTGGATCAGTTCATATTAACCAACATCAACAGCTGCTTGTTGATTATACTGCTGAGTGAATAATCCTGCAGCCTACAGCATCTGTCTCCATGTAAGAATCTGTTCTGCCTCCTGCTGGATGGACAGTTACTGTCACATCAACTCTTCACTGATCCACCAACAGTTTTCTCTCATGTCCTGCTGAGATTTACTGTGACAGATTAAAAACAATGATCCAAATCTGTGCAGCTAATACAGTATGTCTTTCAGTCCAGAGTCAGGATCAAACACAGGGTCCTACATTTCCCAAGATGCAACGTGATAGTGTCTCTTCATAACCAACATCACTATGACATCATTCGGCCACAGCAAACACAATGAGGACCAGTAAAAATCAGTGGAAAGACACAGTGATCCAGTGTAGTGGAAGAAAGTCTGTTTGCCTGACGTTTGGTCTGACCTGCATGGGGAAGCCAGGCATGGGCAGGAGAGAAGACGATTGGCTGACGACCTCGGGGCCGCTGTCCATCCTGGTCTGATTTGGCAGCTGCAGAGATGAAGGACAGACGGGATGAGGACAGAAAGACAGCTGTGCTGAATCAATGAAGTCTGTGATCAGGACATGAATGAAACTCATCCACTTCATTTGTGCACACACTAAAACAATTTGTGCTCAAACAATTTTTAAGGAATGAAATATCAAAGCATTTTGTACTTTTATGTCAGCGCCTCATTAACAGCCAAACGACTCCACTCAGAATTCAAGCTGTCACAGTTTCTCTGGTGTGTGGAGCTCATGAATGAGCAGGAGGTGAAAACTCTTAAAAACCTAATGTTTCATTTCATCTTTGAGTCCAAATGAACGTTTGGGACAAATTTGAAGGTTTGAGGTTCTGTGAAAATGTTCACGAGGAGACAAAAACTAAACCAGCACAAACTTGTACTTCAGCTGAACACAGGAGGTTTATCAACATCCTGATCATATGGGTCAAATTCAAAGAGGTTCACATGAGTCCTGTCCATCAAACTCTCAGGTGAGGCTGACGGACTCCCTGACTCTGTGACCTTTCTCTGTTTATGTTCAATAAAAACAGTGGAAGTGATTTTCTGTGTGGAGACATTTCATTGTGCCTCCAGCACATTAACACACATAATGATGATTATAACATCAGGTCGTCAGGGCTGGGGATCGAAACTAAATGAGTAACGGTTCCAAATGGGTTCCTCCACAGCTCTGTCAGGACCTGTGCATGTCCCACATCACACATGCACATTTCTAATGAATACTAACAAACGGTAAAGACTATTTACTTTGTGAATGTTCAGGAAAGGCTTAAAATAATTTGTTTTTCAAAGTGTTGTTTTCTGAACATCTGACTTCGTTAGCCATTTAAGAGTCCACAGGGATGGATAAGAACCAGAGATACGGACGATCCCCAACCCTGAGCTGATAAATATGTGCTCATGGTCTCACACAGCACGGCTGCTGAAACCATCAGTGTAGAAAATGTGGACTCGTGGATGATTTCATGATTTGTTCTTGTAATTTAAAGAAACAGAACACGTCACATGATGAGGTCCATAGACTGAATAAAGCCACAACCTGGAGGAAATCTGACTGCGTCTCATCACCTGCTCGTCCTCAGCTCAGACGAAATACCACAGAAGATACTTTTTCAGTTCTACTATCACTGACTTCTGCGAGATGGGACGAGCTGTTTTTATACCAATTCTACATTTGAGACGTTTGGTGATGTGCAGCAGGTCTGTGGCTTTAGACCAGGATGGGACTGGATGCAGGGTGTCAGGGGTTCAGGGTGGGGGGTGGGGTGGGAGTTGGATGTGGAAGACAGGGCTACATACAAATATGTTTGGTCCAGGAGCAGTGCTAAGAGGGCCAGCCAAGGCCTGGAAGAAATCAGGAGGCTTAGTAAAGATGAGCTCCTCCTCCTCCTCAAAATCTGCTAGAGTTTTTAACAGGTCAGGAGGTAGAAGAGGCGAGCTCTTGTTGTCCTAATGAGAGATGAAGCAAGAAGGAGGAGGAGAGAGAGGGGGTAGAAAAAGAAGAGAAAAAGAAAGAAGGCGAGCCGGTAAGACAGAAGTGAAGAAGGAAAGTTGTGCTGAAAGCTACAAAGAAGCTGGAAACAGATCAGAGCATGTTCAACATCACACAGGGCAGCAGAGAGGAATTAAACATCTCATTTCACCTGGTTTCACAACAAATCAGCTTCTCTTTTAGTCAGACGCAGACTTTCAGTGCAGTCCTCTGTCTGGACAAACCACCTGTATTCACTATAGTTCAGTAACATATAATCCTCTTTCCCTCCACCTCCACACACTTCACGCCATCAGTCAGCCAGACACTCAGCGTCTCTTGTCCTCCATCAGAACACGTCTGACATGTAACGTGTGGAACACATCACGTCCTCAACATGGACCCAGACTCTACATGTGGGTTTAAGGCTGAAGTTACTATGGAAACAATCTTAGTATTTCATATTCATTTCTAACTTCAGACATTTTATTTATTTTTGAGATGAGCTTTATTCTTCGACCCCAACAGAAACTCTGCTGTAGGTCCAGACTAGATCCAGACCAGAACAGGAACTCTCGGAAAACCAGCAGCAGAGTGAAAACATGCACTTCATTAACAAGAGCAGTGGAGCTGTGTGTGATTTTGAAGACTCTCTATCTGGACCTGTCTAATTTTAACTGCTGCAAAAGACTGTCCAATCAGAAAAGAGACAACTCAGAAGACAAAACTAAGCAGGAAGAGATGCAAGAAAAAGCAGCAGAGACAGGAAAGCAGCAGGACAGGACCAGTTCCTCCTCCCTCACAGCCCCCCAGAGAGCTGCTCACCTCAAATGGAGGCCCCCGGGGCCCAGCTGAGGCATCCTGCTCTGAACAGATACCACCCGGCGGGGGCCTCTTCATCCTGTCTGCCATCACAGCCAGACCGTCCCCCATCCTGTAGGACGGCTCCCAGTAGAAGTCCTGCATCTTGACGTCGGGGTACTTGATCTTCTTGTCCATGCTGAGCTGTGAGGGCGGCTGCAGCTGGTGCTCGTACAGTTTGAGAGGATCCTGAGCCGCCATGTAGAAGGTTGTCTGCTGCGGCGGCGGCGGCTGCTGCGGCTGTTTCATCGACATCTGCATGGGGTTCATCTTCTGCAGGGCCGCCTGAGCCTGGTTCCACATCTGAGCCGGCTGGTCCTGGACCTGCATATACTGCTGGGAGCAGACACACGACCAGAGTAAAACATCAGTCACTGCAGCAGAGATTGGTCTTTTTTCTCCTTAACGTCCTGCTCACACTGACTGACACCTGATGTTTTCAGACTGGACTGCAGCTTACATGTGGAAACAACATTTATTCAAACGATTCAAGTTGTGCCTGAACCTGCCACTGTTCTCACAGAGGTTACACCTCCAACACGTCTCCTCTGGCCTGTTTCAGTCGACCTTTACTGTACAATGACTGAGCACAGAGAAACCTGGAGGCAACAAAAAGGCTTCCTAGCTTTACCACAGAGACCAGAGAGACCTCAGAGACCAGAGAGACCTCAGGGACCAGAGAGACCTCAGAGACCTCACTGTTTAGCAAAAGCCAGGTTGTTGTTTTCAGACTTCCACTCTGAGGACCGTTACAATCAGCTGTTGTCAGGGTCAACTACTACAGTGTATACAAATCCAGATCAGAGGGGAAAGGACTTGATGAGGATCATGTGACCTGACCTGCTGCAGTCCCGGGTGGTGAGGGGGACTCTTTCCCATCCCGACCTGCTGGACTGGTTTGGTAGGGGACTGCTGCTGCTGCTGGCTCATCGCCTGCACCTGCAGCTGGACTGACTGCTGCAAGGCCTGCTGGGAGGGCGGCTGGGCCTGGGGCTGCTGTCCCTGGGAGGGGCCCTGGTTCATGGGCACTGGGCCCTGCCCTGAGGACCCCGGCCCCGGTCCCGAGGGCCTCTGCTGACTGTAGGGAATGTGGGACTGCTTCCCGGCCTGGACCTGTGTGCCGGCCTGGGTGTGGACAGCCTGCTGGAGGAAAGGTCCAGGGACGGACACTCCGGTGGAGAAGGTGAAGCCCGGATTCACCTGGAGCCCTGGGAACGCCACTGGAGGAGGGATCACATAGGCTGAGGTTGGGAAACCTGCAAAGCAACCAATCAGGAGCAGGATTTAAACGGACTGTGTTTTTAGTAACAAAGTCACATCTCAGTCACTCAGAGGGACCAACAAAACAGACAGTTAGTGAGGCGGGGCTGAAACACCTCCTGTGTACACAACAACAAAGGTCATTTTAAAGATGAGGACACATGTGGAGGGTGGAACAGCTGTTTAGGGGTTAGATTTGTGTGTGTCAGGGATGTAAGACTGCTCTAAAAGCAAACAGTCAAACTGAGTCTGAGGTTTATTGATTTCATATTGGTTTGTGCAGGGTGGCTAATGTTAGCAGCACTAACACAAGCAGCCCTCTTCCCCTGCAGGTTAATGTCTGTGGTTACACATTAATCCAGTCCCGTGGTTATAGTCCAGTTTATTCTGACACAGCTTCATAGAGTCGACATCACAAAACTGTTTCATGAGGTTTACAACATCCAGACATTAAGGGTGGGGAGGGGGATGTTGTCTGCCAGCGCTGCAGCTCCAGCTGGTGGTGAGAGGCTGTGTAACATCTTAGAGGCGACAGGTTAACGAGACACATTAAAATATAAACAATTAGTGTGTGTGTGTATGTGTGTGTACCAGGTCTGCTGGGCAGGGGGGGGAAGGCTCCAGGATGGTGGATGGGGATGAACTGGGAGGAGCAGGTGGTTTGAGTTTGAGTGACAGGAGTCTTCTTCGCCTCAGACACCGGAGTCTTCCTCAGCTCCGTCTGAGCCTTCACCTGAGAAAGAGGAAATGAGTCAAACCTCATCATCATCACCATCATCATCATCGGCCGCTCCAGTGCGACTCCTCATTAAAACAGTGAGGTGTCAGTGTCTCTACCTGTTTTCCAGCATCAGTCGCTTTCTCGTGACCGGTTTTCTTCAGCTCGCTCTTCCTCTTCCCGTCCCTCTTCAGCTCTGCTTTCCCAGCAGCCCCGTTACCTTTAGCGAACTCCCTGCGCTCTTTGCCACCGTCCTTCTGATGATGGTTTCGTGTCGGCTCGCGGCTCTGCTCTCGGGGTTTAATGTTCTCCTTGAAGGTGACGACGGGTCGGTCGCTCCCGTCCGGCCACGAGCTCTGTGTCTTCCCCGCTGACAGCACCGACTTCAGGCCCGAGTTTCCGCCGTCGTTGGGCGTCTGTTCGCCATTGGATGACTCCTGCAGCACCGGCGCCTCCTTCTCCTGCGGCTCCTCGATGGCCTGCTCTGGAATGTCAGTGATGAAGAGGAGGAGACCGTCCTCACTCACTCTGCACTGAATGAACCTGAGAGAGGAGACAGAGGTGATGTACTGATTACTGAGGCAGTGACCTCTGACCCCTCACCTCAGCAGCGACTCAGGTTTGTCTCCTCTAAACTCACACTTTCGTGTTGAAAAAGTCAGTAACACGGGGCGGCCCGGTAGTCGAGTGGTTAGGGCGCGTACCATGTGAGCACAAGACGCTCTTAGCAGGCAGTCACCGGTTCGACTCCCGACCGGTCCGACTCTTTCCTGCATGTCATTCCCTCTCTACCCCCTTTCCTGTCAGTCTCCACTAAGCTATCATAAAGGCATGAAAAGCCCAAAAAATAATTAAAAAATAAAAATAAAAAAAAGTCAGTAACACAACAAGTGTTCATGTAATGGATCAAATGACAATAAGAAAAAACTGACTCGAAAGCACCAGTGTCTGCAGGTGTGATGCAGGTGAACCTCTGTCCTTATTCAACAGGTGAAGACTAGTTCACAGAGGCTGCTCATGTTTTGTGCTTGGTTTACAAATGTCAAACTGTTTGTCAGCTCTGGAGGAGGAAACAAAAATGGCGCAGGTGAGATTTTCACAAACGCCCAGGTCGACTGTGGTGGAGACAAACATCAGACAGATCAGAGAGAGAGAGAGTTCAGGTCTGGCTGTTTCTCTCAGGTAGAACTGAACTGAGGTAATTGTAAATATAAAGAGCTCTCACCACTAAAAGGCCTAAGCTGAGGTCTCCTTTAATGTTGATGCTTAAACAGTGATCTTCACACTGCTTAAAGTTTCTGTCCATCAACTTATGAGTCCAGGAGCTGGAAACATAATGAGCTGCTGCCTTTGTCACTGAGGGGCTGAGTACAAACAGACTGCAGCGGAAAATTCAATGAAAAGCACAGAGCACATTCACTGCACCGTGTCCTGTGATTTCACTGTATCCGAGTGTCAGAGGCAGATCAACTCACCCCGGCTGATTGTCGGCCACCCATTTGCCCAGACTGATGAGCCTCTGGTGTCGAGTGTGGACCGGCAGGCCGTCTCTGTCCACCAGGATGCCCTGATGACCTTTAGTGAAGTCCAGAGACCTGAAAAACCAACAGACGTCAGTACAGACACAAACTGACTGAACCTTCATCCCACTAGTCAGAGACGGAGCAGACTCTGTACCTCAGAGCAGGCCGGAGAGCCAAGAAACCCTGCAGCTCAAACTCCTCTGGCAGGGGTGTGACTGAGGACAAAATAAACGCAACTTCAGTTACAACATCCCTCACATCACATCAGTCAACATGAGCCAACCCCAACCCATGAGCCAACACGCCACAGCTGAAGTAAAAATGCTGTTGTCAAATTCACCCATTTTATAAAAGCAAAACAGACTCAGTGATAGAGGAACATGTGCAGACGTGTGACCAGCAGACAGATGTGACGTTCACACAGAGAAGCTTTTGTTCTGAAGAGGTGTGAAGCTCATCCAAGCTACAGCGACTCTCTCACAACATCATGTCTGAAAACACGCAGCAGAATCGTTTCCTCCAATAATCGACTGACTGATCCTGATTGGTTTTAATCAGGTGTCCTACCTGAAGAACAGGAGACGTCGTCCTCTTTGGGGTGGAAACTGTTGAGGATCGAGACCAGCCAGGGCCAAATACTGACAGACAGGAAGAGGAGGAGTTAATCAAACAGGCGGACAGTCACTACACAGTCCAAGCCTCTGAAGACAGAACGCCATCAGACTTACTGCTGCCTCTTGCCGACGGCGGCCTCGTGGAAAACGCTGGGTCTCAGTTTAAGCCAGTCCAGAGAAACTTTGATGGCTGGCAGAGGACACTCCCCCATGATCTCCTCCCCCCTGTTCTTATTGAGCAGGACACGGCTGCACATGACGCCCAGGAAGGACACTGAGGACAGGAAGCAACATCAGACACCAACCAATCAGCAGGGCTTCATGTCAGCAGAGACCAGAGAATAAACAACACTTTTGTTGCTTCTCCTATTTTTCACAAATAGAAATAAAAGATCTTAAAAATAAAAGATTTTACTCTTTAAATCTGAGTTTGTGATCATTTCTCATTTGTCAAGATCATCCTCCACCTGACAGGTGTGTCCTGGGCTGGTCACAATAAAAAGCTACATTCAGACTGTCAAATCTCCCTGAACAATACAGATGAGCATTAGAGGTATGAGTATTTGAAGTATGAGCATTAGAGCTATGAGTATTTGAAGTATGAGTATTAGAGGTATGAGTATTAGAAGTATGAGTGTTAGATGTATGAATATTTGCAGTATGAGCATTAGAAGCATGAGTATTTGCAGTATGAGTATTTGCAGTATATTCGGTGAGTCTGAGGTTCGTACTGAAGAGTCCAAGCAGCTGGAACCAGCTGATCTGCTGCTCGTTGTTATAGCTCTGCTCGCTGCTGTCGGCCGTCAGGTCTCTGAGGTGGTGCAGCTCAAACAGGTTGATGACTGTGATGTGGACCAACTGCTGAGAACTGAAGGCTTTCTGCAGGATCAGCCTCTGTGTACGCACACAAAGCAGATCAAACAGTGGCTTCAGATCCTCTCAGGAGCATGAGAAATGACCTGACCTGCTGGACGCTGTCGTCTGTTTTACCTGGAACTGCTCCTCCAGTTTCTCCCTCAGACCGTCCAGTTTGTCCAGACTCTTACTCAGGTAGACATGACCGTGAAACTTGATGAAGGCCTTGATGAAATCTGACACACTCCACTTGGTCTTCACCTCGTCACGACTACAGAGGCACAGAGGGAGGACGGAGGACATGAGGACAGAGGACATGAAGAAACACCAGAGTCAAACACTGTTTAAAGAAAAGTTTTAAAATCTTTCTTCTTTGAAAAACTTATTTCTTCTCAAGTGTCAGGCTGAGCACCAAACTCAGCATCAAATCTTGTGTTTGAACCGAGCAGTAAAGGACACATTCAGGTCAGTGTGTTTCGTGCTGTGCTGGTACCTCTCCAGAGCCTTGGACAGAGCCTTCTGCAGGTTGGTGGAGGCTGCTGGGAAGGGGAACTTGACTGCAATGCTGCGGCAGTAGTAGAAGATAGTGGTGAGGTGGTCTCCTTTAGAGGAGGCCAGGATGGCCAGCTGGTTGTATGGCTGACCTGCAACAGACACACAAGAGCATCAGACCACATCCACAGACAGAAACTACAAACATGGCCGCTGATGAAAATACGCTTTACTCTCTGCTGAGCCTGTCAAATGAGACTCTAAGGTAGCCTTTAGCCTAGCTGCTTAGTGAGACTCACCGTTTGATGGAACCAGCTGAGCTGCGTGTCGGTAGTAAGACTCCGCCTGGCTGGTCTGGTTACGGTAACGAGCTGAAACACACAAACATGGATGAAAAAAGGACCAGGAACCTGAAAACTTGATGGTTCTTCAATAGTTGTATATTTTCATTTTAAATGAATGATTGCTGCAGAGAAACACAGACTCATTCTGATAACACTGAGATGTAATAATAGAGCTGAGATGATTGGTTGATTGACAGGAAATGAATCTCATCTGATTTTCTTCTCTGCTGTTTCCAGCTCCTTAAAACGATTTGTTGTTTCCCTCTGTTCTAAATCATTATTTAGGTTTAGGACAAAACAAGATATTTGAAGATGCAACCTTGACTTCTGGGAGACAAATAATCCACGAATGGAGAAAATTATTAGCTGATGAATGGATAATTAAAATAAAGGCTGTGAGGGTTTTCCCACCTATGTCTCCGAGGTGGACGAGGCAGTGCTGGCAGATGTAGGAGCAGGAGCTGGGCTGTGGGGTGACGATGGCGCTGGTGCTGCTCTGTTTATTGCTGATGATGCCGAGCTGAGAGGACTTGACGCGACACGGCAGGTCAACGTTGAAGACGGTGCACAGCTCCTGCAGTAACTGAGAGACAGACAGAGAGGTCGTTAATCTGATGGCGGGTTTCCTCTCCATCCTAACAGGGGCGGCAGGTCCAGGCAGACAGATCCTGATCCCCCTTCAGCCTTTCACACAACAGGAAGTTCACTAGATTCACCACCTCATGATTGTATCCCTCCACCACTCGGACTAGTTTCAGGTCACATCCCTGTTTATCCAGAATCATAATAAATATTAAACTTTTGTGTGAAATTCTGTCAGAACTGCTTAGTGAAATCTTAAGTTATGGTTATAAAGTGTTTTGTGAGGTCACCATGACCTTGACCTTTAACCTGCCCTTCAGGTCTCTTTGACCTTGAGAAGTTCCCTCAAGGCGTTACTGAGATGTTGCGTTCACAAGAATGGGACAAACGGATGTCCTGAAAACATAATTCCTCCGGCCCCGACAGTGGCTGTATCCATCATCACTGGTTCCTCCTTTGTTCCCACTGTTCTCCGTTCACTCTGGAGACACATTCTTGGTACCAAACGTGGGTCCAGGTGAGGAGGTGACACTAAATCCAAGTTCCAGGTCCTTTCAGAGATGAAGGGATGAACATTAAAGCAGCAGCACAGCAGAATTTCTCTCTGACGTTCAGAGTGTTTACCTACATCTCAGTAACATTCAGGTACTGTAGTTATTTTCATATTCATGTCCTATTTTCCTGCAACAGGGCAGTTTAGATTTTTATTTTGTCTAGATAGAAACTGCAGCCTGTTCTTGTCTGACTGGTTTCCTGACTGAGGAGAGAAAAGCGCAGCAGCTCGTCAGACAGGACGGACCAGAACAGATCCAGCAGGGACTCATCTGGACCTGCAGAGCAGGTCAGCTGCTGCTGATTGTTCTGTCACACTAAATGTGAAGGAGGACCCACTGTTGTCTGTTGCACACCTGTACTCATCATGATCTTTTTGATGGCATACATCCAAAACATTCTGCTTTATCAATCACATGAAGAACCTAGAACCAGATCCTAACAGGTTCTGTTAATGTTGCAGCCCCTCTGAGAACCACCTGACTCTTACCTGTGTGTAGAAGCCACTAGCTGCCTCCAGGAACAGCGACAGGTTGGCCTGGACCTCGCTGCGGTTGGGGTTGGCTCGGTTCTTAGCCTGGCTCTGCAGCGTGGTGATCTGGTTCTTAAAAGCATGATTCCACCTGCATGGACACAGGAAAAAAAACACCTGATCAGGACAACAGGAAACACCTGGTGACAGGGAGGCTCCTCCTCCTGTCTGTGAATAAACTGACACACAGGTTTCTCTCGAGGCGCCAAGGCCTCTGTGGTGTGTGCGTCATGTGCTGTAGGAGTCGGAGCAGCTTACAGGTCTTGCTCCACCTTCTTGTCCAGAGCGTACTCCAGGTCAGTCACCAGCATCTTCTGGTACAGGTCCTGCAGGGCCTGCCTAGACGTCCACACCTCTGCTGCCCCCAGCTTTGAATCTACGGGACAGATAGACAGACGTGAAGCAGCCGCAGCAGGACGGTGGTGGAGAGCAGCACAGTCAGCATCAGGGAGCCGACAGAGAAGCATTAGAACCTGTCGAGTCCTGAAGTTGGCATCAAACGTGTTTAAAGACATGATGTTGTGTTATTGTTTGTCTAGATAATTTGATTCAAATCACAATTTTACCAGTTTGAGGAAAAGTTCTTTCACAGCTGTTTGTGTTTCAAGAACATTTAGTTTGAGAAGTTAAACAACAATGGTGTTGGCACTGGTCCAGTAATAGTCCATTCATGTTTGTTACTGACAACTAGCTGCAGCCTTACACATAAGTGAACTGAATTATTTTTAAGTGAACAAATAAATGATCATTTAACCACAAAGTAAATTAGAAAAACAGATGATAACACAGCTGAAAAAGATGGAGGCTGAAACAGAGATAATTCAAATAAAATGTAATAGATGTAGCAACTCCTGGACAAACTTCCTGCAAATTATTTTAATTATCAGCTGACTAACAATTATGTTTTTTAATTAGCACATCTGAGGAGGAAGCTGCAGTTGAAGAGATGAAAACTATTGATTAAATATTGTCAACGCACAAGTTAAATATTTGTGACACACACATTTGTTCTTGTAACTGATTTGCGGTCTGATCTATAATCTGAGTCCATGTTTTTGAGACTGATCATTCTGTATGCATTTAAACAGAGAAGCATCAAGCTGCATCTGATGAAGCTAAGCTACATGTTTCATGAGCGTTTGAGGGACAAAAGACTGAAATCAAAGCAGCAGCTGCTGTGGTTGTGTGAAAAATGTGTTTCAGTTTGGACTGGAGATCCATCGAATCAGTGTCAGATGTGTCAGACAGTCTCCACATCAGAATGAAAACCAGCCGAGCGCCTGCAGTCTGAAAGTGGTCGACTCCCCCAGACCCTGGCAGGCGTCCAGCCACCACCAGAAGCTGCTGCTCTGATGGTGAAAGTAGGTAAAGTGAGTGGTGAACCTGAAGCGTGACAGGCAGTATGGTCTGTGGGGGAAAAAAATCAATCCGCTCGTCTGGTTTAAAACCAGGGTTACAGCTACAGATGCTGACTTTTAATAACCAGCTCAAATTAGCTGAGGACACAAAACAGCTGAACCAATTATTCATTAAACACTTCAGAAGGAATTTTCCAGAATAGGATGAGAACTGCTCAACATCTAAAACTCTTCTCCAGTGGCATAAATATGACGCCTGACAAAACAACAATTTAAACTTTCTATTCAGTCTCTCAAATTATCAATTAACCTGCTGATTATTTTTTCAATTCATCGTTAATCAATCAAATGTCAGAAAACGTCCGACATGCTCCTCCTCCTCCACTGTGCTCCTCCGATGAATGTGGTCTCTCATCACCATCTTGCACACAGACAGTCTCAGTCCAGACTGTTCTGCTCTGTGGTTCCCTGATGGAGGAACCAGCTCCTGAAGCCTCCTCTCCTCAGAGAGCACCTCCTCTCCTCACATGTCTGACCAGCTCTGACTCCCACTCTCAGGTCACTTCTTCACCTGATCTCCGTCACTGATGAAACAGATGTAGACCTGAGTCCTGACACCGAGTCTCTGCTGACCTGAAGCTAAAACTGATCCACCTCACTGAGAGTCTGTGGAGAAGAGTCTGACACACGAGCCAATAGAAGTGCAACGTGTTGTCTTGTTTCATTTTACCGACCACCCGTCCAAAACCCAGATATATTACATAAACAATAAAGAAAGAAAAGCAGGAAATCTTCAACAATTTAGATGCTGAAAACAGCTCTAACGTCGACTATAAAACCACAGATCTAAAGACAGAAAAACTTGTTTTGTAACAACTCTGACTTGAAACGTGTCACTGGTCAATGTTGACCAGAAGTTTGCCTGATATTCAACTAACATGAGTGAGGTCAGTGTTATCTTTTCATTTCTCTGGCTCTTTTCAAACATTTGGTCCATTCAACACCACTTTAAATCAAAACTCAAAAATACAGCAAAACATCTTGCAGTAACACACACACACATGTACACGTACAATAAGTTAATGTTTAAATATTTCAAATATATTCTGCACTGAGTAGCAGAGGAAGAAAGAAAGTGAGTCTAGTTTTTATCCTTTTCAACACTGGGCTGTCTGTCTGAGCCACAGTCTTTTTTATGTGCATTATAAACTGTTTTAATGGGTGTTTTTTGTATCATGTGATCTCTTAATTTTATCTCTAACACTATTTGCAACACATACAGGTCCAAATGTTGAAAACTGTGGGAGCATTTCCCCTGAAAACCAGGAGATAAAATGTTTAGAGCTGCAACTAATTTTCATTATGTATTAATCTTTGTTACTTAATCTCTTAAGTAAAGTAAGAAAAAGCTCATTCACAATCAACCCAAGGTGAAGTTTGTCTTTGCTTGAAAAATCACTTCAACAATTCATCCATTACCAAACTAGTTGCCAGATATTTTTCTGTCAATTAATCAACCAGTTGTTGTGGCTCAAAATGTTTCTTCCTCAGGTTCTGCTCTTACCTTTCTAAACAATATAACTTATCATCATTCCCAGTAAAACGTACAACAGAGACAAATGAAACTTGTAGTCTACATCACTGAACCAATGTCAGTAATTGAAGTCCTGGACCATGAAGCCAGTTTAGCTCAGTCTGGCTCTCCTGGGTCATCGTGGATAACCTATATCCCAGAGCTGGTCATCAACTGGCTCCGTTAACTCTGAGTTTACCTCCAGTTCTCTGAGAGTTGTAATTACAAGCAACATCACCAGAAGTATGAATGAAGGTCTTTATGATACCTGGAGAAAATGTAGTTAAAGCTACAGCAAAAAGTGATTTTCAAAGACTATAATGAGATAACTGGAATAGAATAAGGAGGAGTAAAAACATTAAATACAAATTCCTTACTGAAGCAAGGCTCAGGCTTTAATTAAGAACAGGAATGGTTAGTAACACAGCTTTAATTGCCATCGTGTATTTAATGTGGGTTTTGACTAATGGAAAGTCTGGAACAGCAAAATGTTTATTGATCTGTAAAACTATCTACAGCTCTTTATTATTTGTCACTTCGTTGTAAACTCTTGTCCATGACGGAATCATGTAAGAAGGAAGACTGGTCCTCTGAAGTTAACCTCTTCTGGAGCCCTGCAGCATCTGTTACCGTAGTGACCTGCCCAGGTAACCACAGTGATCTAACCGGGTCAGAAGCAAACTAACTTTGTGATACCAGAACACCTGAATTTAGCCCAATCACAGCCAGGTAACCCACTAAGCTGACAGGGTACAGGCCCCAGACCTGGTGTTATTCCTGAACTCACTCTTCAGTGTCATCAGACCCCACTGCCTTTAACTTTCACCAAGTTTCAATATCTGAACTGTTTGACACAAGACAAGGAGTCAAATCAGTGCTTTAACTAAAGAATTACAACTGCATCAATCAGTCAATTTAATAATGAGTCGACTGACAGAAAAAAGTTAGTTTGATAATTGTCTAATTGTTTGTCTTAAATCTTTTGAGCAAATATGTCACAAATATGACAAAAAAACATATGAAGGTGTCACCCGGGGCTTTGAGAAATTAGAGAAGGTGTCTTTTACTATTTCCTGTCATTTATGGACATAAATAAACCAAGGTGCAATGTCTAGGTGTGTAGCAGCCATTCTATGAATCAGTCAGTACTCAACAGCAGCCCAGCATGTTTCCCGGTGGGTACAGGTGCCCTCCCCAGCAGCACAAACAGACCGTTCATACAGAGGGAGACAGGTGATGTTCAGACCTACCTGTCATGTCAGCCTTCAGGGCCTCTGCCTGTCTGCTCGGATGTAAACAGAGAAGAAAGGGGGGGTTGGTTAGACAGGACCATCACAGACACACCGCGCACCTGACATCACACATACTAACAACATGTTACATGCAACACTTCCTCATTGTTGACAACCCACGGAGCTAGCACAGGTGGAGACTGGCGGAGATGCCACTGCATTTCACGGTTCACATCTAATGTGGGCCTGGGGGTCACAGCGGTGGTGCCGGGCTCCGGCTACGACCTGGACCCACAATGCGACCGAACAGAGACAAACAAGCCGTCAGACAGTCACCACCCGACACTGCTAATGAGCTCCTCTACTTTTAAACCAGACCCCCCGGAGCTAAACCCGCTGCTACACTCACATTCACCTGTGACTACACACGAAAGAGGTCGGTGTTAATTAACCAACCTCACGTCTAATATTTAAACGCATCAGGTCGCTAATGCTAACCTGACATACGCAGAAAGACGCTAGCAGGCTAAAGCTAACTAGCAGTAACACACCGACTATCTCTGTGGCGGGTAAACACCGATTTAACCTTTAATTCGCATCGACTGAAGACAACAAACATTACATGTGTCTGCAGCTCCAGCGACTTCCGTCAAACACGACAAACATCTGACTGAATGTGTGTGAGGAGACGCAGACAGCAGCATCGATTGTTTGTTGATATGTGAGGCTAGTTGCTAGCCGCTAGCTAGCGCCAACATTAAGCTGAGGGGGTGGTCCCCAAAACTGCTAGCTTTAGCATTAGCAACCGGACCAAACAATCCACCCGCTGGACTAAACCGCGCGCCTCTAAACACACCTGTACCGCCAGGTGGACGGACAGAGGGCACCGCCCCGGGCTCACCGTAGGTACTGGGCGCAGAGGTTCATCCTGCCGGATCGACAGACTCTCAGACAACGACTGGTCCAAAAGCTAACGCTCCTCCCGGCGCCATATTGTTCCTGTCTGAGCGACACGGGGGGGGGAGAGGTGGGGGAGGGAGGGGGGGAGGGGAGGGGGGGAGGGGAGGGTGTTTGCTGTTATAAATGAAAGTAAACAATGTAAAATCATTACTGATTAATGAATATATTGACTAATACGAAATTATATATTTAATATTAAAACTATTTAATTCATCGTTTTTAAAAATCCCAAACATGACATTTTGGTTCCAGTTTCTCAGGTGTGAAGATCTGCTGCTTGTTTAATAACATTAACTCTTTTTTTAATTAATTGAACATGAACATTGTCAATCGATACTGATTAATTGTTTCACTGATTTTCAAAATGTTTTGTTTAGTTTTTTGTACAAACACAAAAAGCAGAATTACAAGAGAACAGCTGGAGACAAACCCAGATGTTCACCTCTGTCCTCTCTGCTCAGCATGGACAGGCACAGTCCAGAGAAGCCTCCTCTCACCTGTACAGGGTGAAGCAGCTCCGTGGCCCCTGCGGGGCCCCCAGTGGCTGTGTGGAGCAGTTCACTCTCTCAGATCACTCACGTGTGTCTGTCTGTTGTCCTTCATTAATCTTATTCACACCACTTCTCTTAACAGTCTCCTTTGACTTCAGCCTCATTGGGCCTCATTGATGTGGCAGATGAGGTGTTTTCTGCAGTTTCTGGTTCACAGACAGATCAGAGGAGGAGTGAGGAGCTGCAGGACAAGTATCAAGCTCCTGTTCATCTCCAGCTTCAGGATCCGTGAATGAACATTTTCACTCAGGTGTCAGACGCCTGAGTTTACGAGACACAGTTTCCACCTGAGAGGCAGAGAAGCACCAGTCCACACAGCTGCAACACACAGAGGGTCAACAGCTGACACAACCTGGGCTCTGTCACATCTGTCACATCTGTCACATCTGTCGGCTGCCGTCCTCCTGGGAGGAGCCGCTGACAGTCTCAGGAGAAGGTTCATCTGGAAAAGGACAGAAGAACAAAACACATTTCACCCTCAGCCTCATCCAGACCACACCGGAGACACGTCCTGTCCCCTGGGGAAGGGTGAAGCGTCTGGTTCATTATAGTAATGATAATATCATTTCATATCAATCATAACCCAATAATGTAAATCGATATAAACATACCAAACAATGCCACCTGGAATAAGGAGCGATTACACCTCCAGTTGCTGTGCAGCCGACAGCTGGAGCTCTGCTGTGTTTCTGTGAATATCAGTGAGAGCAGACAGAGCTCTGCTGTCAGCACATGGCTTGATACAGCCGTGACCCCTGGCTCCAGTCCAGCCCCTCGCTGCCTCTCCTTCCTTTTTAATGCCACTCACACACATGTGGGTGAGGTGTGATGCCAGGGTCGTGGCTGTGGACGCAGCCAGGCCTGGGGGGAGGACCGGGGGGGGCAGCTGTGTGATCCGCCCTCTGAGGGTGAGTGTCTCTTTAACGGGCTGACGCTGCCTCCTCAGCATCCTGCCGCAGACTCCCAGCCTCGCCTCTCGCTCTGCGGCTCGGCTGCCTGCTACAAACAACCGACGACCCGGGACACGGCAGCGGACCGGACCGGGACACGGAGGAGCCATGACAGAAACCACCAAAACCCACGTCATCCTGCTGTCCTGCGGCAGCTTCAACCCCATCACCAAGGGACACATCCATATGTTCGGTGAGCATCTGCGCTGGGGGGTGGGGGTGGGGCTGTGTGTTTTTGGACGATGAAGGTCCCTGAACCCCTCCAGGATCGATAAGAACGATCCTAATCTAAATCAGACATAGAAATGATGAAAATGTGAACGAGGTTTGGTGCCCGGAGCCTCGTCGCTGTCCAGCAGGGTGGTGCTGAAATGGGCGACGGCTTCACCAGAGGATCAGTACAACACACACACACAGAGCAGCGACGCAGTGAGAACAGCATGTAACCCGGGTCACCGCCGTCCGGACCCGTTATCACCGAGTAAAGACGGGAATGTTCCGTGTTGAACCGCTGCAGGCCGCGGGCAGCGTGTGGCGCAGCCCAGAAATAAGCCTCTCCCCCGGATCCTCCGGGACCCTCCGGGACCCTCCGGGACCCTCCGGGACCCGGGATGTAGGCCACAGACACTCGCTCACTCACCGAGCAGAGCCAGTGAGGCTGCGGCTGAGCGGCAGCACAGAGCAGCGGGATCAGTGTTTCGTTTTACAGATGTGTGGTGTTCACAACACACTTCACTACACCGACAGTGACAGGGAAGCTCTCCAGTTCTGTCTCTAAGTCTGGCTGATGTGCTCGTTCATCATGATTACAGTGTGTTTAACAGGATCATTCATGGACTGTCATATCTTTAGGTAGTTTTAATACATTATCTGCACAGTTTCTGGCCTTTTCAACTCAGTGACCACATAATATGAAAACATCCCTTAACTGACTCTACTGTGAGCAAAATAAAATGTAAACAGAGTTTTTCCTGTCAAATTTTAATTTAAATTATGAAAAATATTCAACAAAAAAACGTTAAGTTATTATAAACCTTGATTCACCTGTTAATTAAATCTAAATATAATGTGAATCCATGAATTTCCACCTGAAAAGATCTAGGTTCTAACAGGAAATCGTGTCATGTTCTTTGGTACATTTTAAATACATTATAATAAATATAGATAGAGGACAAAGAAGAATGGAGAAAATAAC
Source organism: Trachinotus ovatus (assembly GCA_037074605.1). NCBI lineage: Eukaryota > Metazoa > Chordata > Actinopteri > Carangiformes > Carangidae > Trachinotus > Trachinotus ovatus. The sequence continues at coordinate 27,237,668 of CM073643.1, read as the reverse complement.
AGAAACACTTTACACCAGAACATCAGCACAAACTGAGATGAAGTCACAGTCATAATAATAGACACAGATGTCAGTCACTGTCGAGACATCTCACCAGAGAAACTCTGACCCTCGATACTCAACTTCACTGAGAACTGAGGAGGGAATCGAAAGGAGACCTGATCAATAATTAATAACACAACATCGTAATGAAACTGAAACAATATGTAAGAGTGTGTAAAGTAAATAAGCTGTGTAGTCGTCCACAGACACACACAGGATGTTTCACAAACTCTCGTCTTCACTCAGTAAATAAACCGTCTTCAGCTGTGTAACATCACGTGTTGTGATGTGGAAGACCTGGAAAAATAACCAAGATTATAACCTGATAAGTTACATAACTCGTGATGTTGTTAGTGAGTGGTTACCACTGACCACAGCGGCCACTAGTGGTCACAGCTGGTCACAGCTGGTCACAGCTGGTCACAGCTGGTCAGTCCTTACCGGGATTCAAACATCTGCACATTTCACAGCGCAGAGCAGTGAAGTGTTTGGTTGTTTCAGGTTCCACTGAGAACATCAGGCCACAAGTTAAAGACACAACACATTCTGCTCGCAGAGTAACACACAGACTCATAAACACAACCACACAGTCAGGTGATCACAGCTGTTCGTGTCACATGGCTGTGACTGTGAAAGAGACCAGAGGAACGACAGCCAGCGACATGTCACTCTGTTTGTTTGACGTCTGCTCATTTCCTCGTAGCACAGAACTGTGCAAACCAGAAGCAAAGACGACCTCAGTGTGCCGTCCAATCAGAAAAGGCCCATGTTGGTGTGTGAGTGAAGGAGCCAGCTGTCAGTCACACGTTGTCCCGCCTGCTGGGCTGGGTCCAGCTGACTCATCCTGACCTTTCACACGTCATCTTGGGATTTATTAAGAACCTGATGAATGTCTGATATGAGCTCCTCCCACACTCGTTAAAGCTGAATAGGACATGATCATATTGAAGTGTGTGGGAGGAGTCTGTGGTGATTAGTCAGCTGTCAGGTGTTCCAGCTGTTGAGGACACATCTGCAGACCTTCCTCTTTGATGATGATGTTTGGTTTGAGCTGCAGCCGCGTCCCCATCAGCAGCAGCTCTACTGTCTCTGCATCTCTGCATCTCTCCCTGTGTCCCAGCACTGTTGAACGCAGCTTCTCCTCTTTATGATCATAAAGATCTGTGACCTGATCATCTGTGGTGGAAAGTGACTCCATACTTTAACTCCACTACATTTGAACTGAGAGCTGCTGTTGTGCACATGAAGACGTTGCATCTAAAGTCTTTACAATAAGTCCACCCTTGTAAAGAAAGTATAAATGGTTCATAACTAGGTATAAACAACCAAGTTATAAGACAGTTTTCATACATTGGTTCAGGCTTATTGCTTACTACTAGTTAATCTTACTAATGAGTTACTCCCTTTTATAACAAAAGAGAGCATTATTATTATTATTAGACAATAAGGTTTCCTTTTACCAGTTATATATAATATGTCATATCAACACCCGTGATCATAATCTGGTCATTTGATTTGATAATTTGATTTGCTAAATGAAGTTTTTTGACCATTACGAGGCTAAAGATGGTTAATTGCTGGTCACTTAACAAATATCTGATGAAACTGACAGGTACAAATACTGGATGATGAAGAAAATGAAGAAAGCTCAGAAACTAATGAGATCTGAGGCTTCACAGTACAGATAAATGTGGGCTCACTATTTGGCAGCAACAGGTCACTGTTGCCCTTTTTATCTAATGGGGTATAACAGCTTATAAATGATTAATAAAGTGTTCACAAGCTAATTAATAAACTTGTTATAAAACATTCATAAGTCCTGTATGAGGGTGGTCTTACTGTAAAGTGGCACCAACATAATTAACAGTTACACTATGTTGCATTGCTGTATAAACTAAACAGTACGCAGTGCATCAACAATAATAATCCAATAGTATATTATATATATTAATAGGGTCCATATTACAGTTCAGTGATAATACTTTGAATTTTGAAGTCGTTTTTTTTTTTACTTCTATTTCAGTAAACGATGTGAGCACTTCCTCCTCCACAGTGTCTGAGCTCTCTGGAGTTTTTCAGCCTCTTTTAGCTCCTAGTTTTGGGCTCATGACACATTTCCTGCCTGGTTGAGTCTCCGTCCTCTCAGAGGAGCAGCTGTAAACAGCCTCTGTCCTCTACCTGCTCTCAGCAGACACTCAGTCAGAGCAGCAGGTGAACGCAGAGGAGCTGGAGGAGACCAAACACTGAGCGGAGAGAGAGGGAGCACTGGGCCGAGACTCATCACCACAACACCAGTCATCATGTTGCTGCATGTGGAGATGATCAGCTGTTAACCTGAGAGTCACTACAGTCTGATGACAGACGTGTTTACAGACTGTTCTGTACACGTTTCCAAAAATCCATGAAGCTCTGAGGTCCGGAGATGTTGGTGTTTCAGGAGCAGTGATGAGGGTCAGAGGTCAGAGGCGTTCAGAGGTGACACAGTGACAGACCTGAGGTTGTTCCCACACCAGAAGGAGGATGTTGGGAAGTTCATCAGTGAAACCAACACTGTGGTCAAGAGACCAGAGCGTCTCTCAAAGACAGATTAGAATCTTGTTTAAGAGCCAGTTTCAGACTGCGTCTTATTTTGGAAAAGTTCTGTTGTTGTTTGGTCTAAAACGTGTTTCCAGTTTTTCCACACCGAGACTGAATCAGCAGGAAGTTCAGTCCTCGTGTTTCTGCTGCGTCAGAGTCAGGGTTGTTTGTTCTGAATTGAATCAGTGTCTGTTTAATGACGATAGGCAGCAGCATGAGTTTGTCCTCGTGTTGTTGAGTGAGTCATCGGCCCAGGCTGACCTCACAGGAAACATTCCACAGACTCACCGTCCTCCTGGACTTCAGCCTCAATCAGCTCAACCTGGACTTTCTCTTTTCTTTTTAAGAAAATGAAAAACAAAATGTCTGCACAAGACTTTTCTGATTCAACATGTTCTTGTTTCACCCTGAGCTGATATAAAATCTAAACAGAAACAATCAGTTTTAACTTATTATAAGTGGAATAATTAGTGTTGTAATAACAGTAATATTTCATCGTTGCATGAACTGAGCCTTTGTTTTTGTGGTCTGACTAACTAAAACATAAAACTTTAAAACTGACTGTAGATAAGCAGAAAACAGACATGACAGTCCTGACTGCCCACACATTTAATATTTTAAAGGTCCATCCAGTCTAAAGGTAGATGTCCATGTGTTTGTGATTATAAAGCAGGTCTAGGTTCTATATTAATACTGTGAAAGTATCAAAGCCTCAGTCCACAGAGAAATGCACACAGTCTGTATTCAGAAACTGAGCCTTAAAACCAGCCGTCAGGACTTCTGGAACTTTGTGATGTCATGACGAAGCAGTCACTGCCTCTCTTCTGAAGGCAGCAGAGGAACTGAACCAGTTTAAAGTGTGTTTGCAGCGATCCAGTCTCTGTCTCTGATGAGGCTCAGCTGATCCACAGACAGTTTTTAATCGGACACTGATGATGGATTATTAAACTGATTTAATTTAAATATTCACACCGTGAGTCAAACTCTGGCACCACAGCTTCAGTCACAACTCTCAGCTCTTTTCCCTCAGATTCCTAAAAGAAACAAACAGAAGCAAAAACAAAAACTCTTCATCAGTCACATCCCTGCTGAAAGAGCAGGTCATCGTCACTGTCGTCATGGTGACAGAAGTTTTGGCTGTTTAAACAAAAGTTCAGTGGGAATGCAGACACATCCCAAAACCCAGGGTTTACTGCCACGATGAGTCCTGTCTGGAACCGTTCAGGGCCCATTAATAAAAATGTTTACTTTAGAATTTATGTTAAATCAGTTTGATAAATTATTATCAGTGTAAATCACTACATGTCAGGCTTTAATTCATAGAGATAAGGAAAGAAAAGATTCTCACGGCCCTCCTGTCATAGACCTTTTCATCCTCTGGAGAACCTGTTTTGTGTTGCACATATTTATTTAACGTTTGAATTTCCCAGCGTTCACTTTTCACTCTGCTCCTGCTCTGACGTCTGAGGGAAATCTATGAAAACACAAATCAGGTTCAAGTTCAAATGACTTTATTTGCCGTTTGCACAACACAAAACCACAAAGACTCACACAAGAACAAACACATATACATCAGATTTACAGTATAGATTTATTGATTATTGGTAGATAATGATCTTTGCAGTCAGGCAGACGATGCACAGAGTCAACAGTTATAATGTTGACAGACAGACAGAGGGTTTGTGGGACTCTGCTGTGTGAGGCTCTTAGAGAAACTGCTGTATGTTCACTCTCACTGTTTGCTCTGTTGTTGTGTGTCTGCAGAGAAAGCCAGAGAATATCTGCACAAAACAGGGCGTTTCATTGTGATCGGAGGGATCATCTCACCGGTGCACGACTCCTACGGGAAACCTGTGAGTAAAGATGGAGGCCGACAAAGCTCGTTCAGGAGGGAGAGTTTGTTTAAGGAGCCGTGTTCAGAGGCTCGGTGCAGCAGCGCAGACAACATGGTGCTGCATCAGGTCCCTGCTGCTGCTGCTGCTGTTTTCCACTCCGCTTCCTGCAGGAATTAATGAAGCTCTTGTCCTACTTTTACTCTGCCTGCCTCCTCAGAAACACACGACATGAATAATAGATGGTGCAGAAATCAGGACTCTGCTGCTCCAGGATCAGTGCGTCACCTGCAGCTGAAGCTTTATTAAAGCTGGAGGTTACACACACCACTTACGACCTTGTTAGTGTGTCAGGGATCATCATGTCATCACAAACTAACACCCCTCCCCATACACTACTGACTCGTTTACCTGTGGAGCTCTGACTACAGGTGGTGCTATGGAGCCGTGGGTCCCAGTTCTTCTTCTTCTCCTTTGTTTTTTTTGCACACTCACCGTGATGCACATGGAGGCGCAAACAGGTGGAGGCTTGGTTGTGGCCTCCTGCTGTTCCGCTGACTGACAGCTGGTGGCAGTAAGTGAACAATGGTTAGAAATATTTTAAAGATTGATCTGTTTTATGAGGGAGGAAACACTCTCAGACCTCAGAGAAACAAACACAACACTGCAGCACAAACGTTCCTGCATGACACCAAATGTCTGACAAAAGTGTTGAGAGCATTTCCTTCCTCATAAGATCATTTACAAACCTACTTCTTCAGAGTCTGACTCTGTCTCAGGGCAGTAACACCCTCCAGGCTAGCTGTTTCCCCCTGTTTCCAGTCTTTATGCAGACCACGCCCACGTGCAGATTCCTCTAACAACTGTTACACACTTTTGTTTTCATGTTGTCATAGCGACAACAACAGTCAGACAGAAACCGGCTTCCTCTTCTTCTGCTGCTTTAATGTTCAACACTGTCAGTCCAGCTGATCACACAGTCCAGATGTGGTCATCCATACTGAACATCTGGACTGACTGTCCCTCTTGTCTGCAGGGTCTGGTGTCCAGCAGACATCGTCTCACCATGTGTCAGCTGGCTGTCCAGTCCTCTGACTGGATCAGGTGAGACTTTTATTCTGGAGGTTCTCTCATTTTATTTTTTTTTCTTTATGTCAGTAACATTAGACACAGACCATTATTTCTGATTCTTCTCACTCAGTTGGATAAAGGTGATGTCACATACTTCTGTGCACCAATCAGGTTTTGATAATTGATAATGAGCTTTATTGTCACTGTAACAGTACAAGTACAATAACAGCGAAATTACAACAATCACCCCGTCTACACATAGGGCATACAACATATAGTAAGACAAACATAACAGGATGACTGCGCTGCAAAAGGGGGGGGGACAAGTGGAGGGGATACATGTGGATTAAAATCAGATGACAGATGTTGGGCTTCCTGTCGACCAAATCAGGCCAACAACCACCCAGATTAACTGTTAAACTCTCAATTACTAAAATACTAAAAAATATTGAGTACAAATGTTTCATCTTTTGATTGTTTCTTATTTTGTGATGAATAAACCTGACAGGCTTTTAATGTGAAATATCTGCAGGAAGTCCTGAAAGAACGTCAGTGTAGAAGTGAATGGAGTTGATTAGTGATTGAAGACAGTATTTGTGTTAAACGCTGTTTTAATGTGTGCGAGGCCTGAGCGCTGACGTTGACGGCGTGTTGCAGGGTGGACCCCTGGGAGTGTTACCAGGACACCTGGCAGACGACCTGCAGCGTGCTGGAGCATCACCGCGACCTCATGAAGGTGCGGACACTTCCTCTGTCGACCACAAAACATCTGCATGTGAAGACTTTAAGACACGAGAAACATTTTCTTGTTTGTTCCCAACAAATTCAATTAAATATCATAATCAATTATAAATAGAGTTGATGTGAGTTTGTCTGCAGATGTTTTCATTAAAGGTGTTTAAAGTTCCTCATCAGGGACCTTGAAGGACCTGACACCACGTGACCCTGATACAGCAGGACCAGGTTCCCCTCGGCTCTGAGGTCCTGGGACCGGGGGTCTAAATATGGCCGCAGCTTCTTGAAGAACCAGTGTTGATGATGATGATGATGATGATGATGATGATGATGATGATGCTCATGTTTTTTTTTTCCTCAGAGAGTCACCGGGTGTATTCTGTCCAACGTCAACACGCCATCCACAACTCCTGTGATTGGTCAGCCACAGAACCAGACTCCACCCATCTACCAGAACCACAACAACATGAATCACAAGCCCACAGCTGGTGAGTCAGCCCCAGTCACCGTCCATCACTGGAGGAAAGTGTAGCTGCTCGTCTCTGATGATGATGATGATGATGCTGAACTGTCCCTCCTCTTCCTCTCTCTCCAGTCAAACTGTGGGGGAAGATCAGTGAGAGTCTGGGGAAGATCTGCTGCGTCCGCCCGCACATCGATCGCTTCACCTTCGTCGGTAAGTAGAGGCGACGCTGACCCCAGGTCTGTCCTGACACTGACCAGCTGACAGTGAAGAGACCAGGACTCCGTCTCACTCAGTCTCCTCCTGTGGAATCACAGGAACTTACATCATATTAGTGTATGTTGTTGTACGTGTGTATACTTGTTTCTGATTGGTTGGCAGGTTTCTGTGAACACATATGTGTGGAGGCCTCAGACATGCTGTGGCTGGGACACAGTCCTACTCCTGCACCTTGTGTTATTTTACCGCTGTCTCTCATTCATATGGAGGCTGCAGGGAGCCTCACACTCCCTGTCCAAGGCCAGACCCCCGAGCAGCAGCAGGAGGCGTGACCCACCAGACTCCTGCCAACAATCAGTTCCATGTTTGAAGTGTTTGTTGAGCTGACTGTAACGAAGCGCTGTGGAAGGATTTCATTATTCGGACATATCTGATGATGTGTGTGCTGTGTTTGATCCTGTCAGATGAAAACGCTAACCTGGGCACCACGATGAGGTACGAGGAGATCGGTGAGTGTGGTCCTGAGCAGACTCAGTGTGGCGTCCTCTGGTTTCCTTCCTGCTGTGTCTCCTCTGGTTTGTTTGTGTCCGGTAAACGTGTCGTTTACTGAGGACGTGTCTCTTTCCTCCTGCCTGTTTGTCGTCTGTAGAGTTACGCATCTTGCTCCTGTGTGGCAGTGACCTCCTGGAGTCCTTCTGCATCCCTGGCCTGTGGAAGGACAGTGATGTAAGCACACTGTAGCCCCACCCCCACCACCCTGTAGCTCCGCCCCTCAGCTCTCACCTGGTTGTAATGATCCACAGGCAGCGTTATTCTTACTGAAGTTAAAGTATACCAGTGTAGAAATACTACAAGTACAATAAAATACATGTACATGTATTTCATATATATGAAATACATGTACATATAAAGTAGATACATATATGTAAAAATTATATATGAAACCTGAGAAATTAGAACAATTTCATATATTGACATATATGTCCAGCCCATATAAATATGTATGTTTATGTATGTATGCTTATATAATTATAGACATATGTTACATAAATATATATTCATCCCAAAGCCTGTGAATATATGTTGATATTATATATGTCAGTATAAAAGATAAATTATTAAGAGAAACATATCTAAACATATAGGGTATGTTGTTTTATTAAACTTTCATATATAAATTAAATATATATGGTCACATGTATAAAAACTCACCATATGGATATTTTTATTTTTCCAATGGATATTTCATATATGTTACAAACTTATATCTTCATATGTCCAGAGGATGTATATATGTGATAATAATATACTGCCTTATAGGTGACATATATGGCAACACCACTCTTTATATGGGGGCATGTTCCCTTTCTGTATGTATTAGCATCAGTGGATCAGTTTAAAGGGAAACAGTTCGTTGCAGCTGAGGAACAGAAAGAAGAAATGATGTTTTATTATTCTTATCTAGCCAAGCTAGTTAGCTGGTCCCTCAGTGTCTGTGGACGACTGATGGTGGTGGTGGTCTGGTTTCAGATGGAGGTGATCGTAGGGGACTTTGGGATCGTGGTGGTTCCTCGTGACGGGGCCGACACAGAGAGGATCATGAATCACTCCTCAGTTCTCCGCAAATACAAGGTCAGAGTCCCAGAGTCCCATCCAGCCTCATGTCTGAGACACCGTGCTCTTCACCGCCTCACCTGTGTGTGTGTGTGTGTGTGTTCTCCTTTCAGGACAACATCATCGTGGTCAAGGACGCGATGAACCACCCACTGGCCATCGTCAGCTCAACCAAGAGCAGGTGGGCATTAAACTTGGTTTCCATAGTTACCAAATATAATTTTTGTTTGTGTTGAATCTGTGTTGTTGCTACTGCTGCAGCTTCACATCCAGGTTGTGTTTCCGTAGCTAAATGTAAATGTAATGTAATTAAATGTAAAGTAAAAAGTATGAGAACTGACCAGACCCCCCCTCGCCCCCTCCCTCAGACTGGCCCTGCAGCACGGGGACGGTCATGTCGTGGACTACCTGAGTCAGCCCGTCATCGACTACATCCTGCAGAGCCAGCTGTACATCAACGCCTCGGGATAGAGACAAGAGCCTGAACCACATGAGAGCAGGAGTGGGGGGGGGGGGGTCCAGCAACCTAAAAACCACCATCATCTATATAAATACAAACAACCCCCCCCCCCAAACTACAACTTCCTTGTCTTTGTCAAACATTTACTCTTCTTTGAGCTGTCGCTTTCCAACAGGAGCATCACTGTCCCTTCTGTCTGTGTCATGTGACTTTACCATCAGGGAGGGGGGGGGGGGGGGGAGCTAACCCCTAAGGGCTGCAGAGGTGTCACTGATGTATTTCTCCACTGCAGTGGAGTTTTGTCACTCTGTCTGTTTCTGTCTTTCTTAAATTTCTTTTTTTTTGTGCGGGGGGGGGGGGGGTGCATGACACACAGCTGGGCATGCTCAGTGTGACGATGGCTGTAACAGGACTAAACCTTCCTTCTGACAGACAATGGGCTTCATGCAAGACCAGCTCAGACATACAGGTGATTTTAAAGAGTTTCACACCTGGTCCAGGCCCGTTGGTCCAGTCCAGACCGCCGGACTTTCTTCTTTACTCATTAATTCCGTTCCCTTCATTAGTCATTAAAGTCCTGACAGGAAACCAGTACAGACAACACAGCCTCTGTTCTCTTCTTCTACCAAAATAAGCAGTTTTATTCTGGTGCCTCTGTTATATCAGTTATACTGACTGACACTGTCTGTGCTGAAGTTCGCTGGTGGTGAAAACTCATCAGTAATATTAGTGACATTCCAGCTTTGACCAGCTTTGTAGAGAGTACAGGAAGTGTTTCTCCACCGGGATTTTTAAAATAAAAGCTCTTGCATGAGGCCCATTGTTGTGGTCTGACGTACAGATCACATCAGTGACGCCGTGCTGAGAATCACACTCTAAATCTCATCTGTAGACGTTCAAACCACTGAGCTAAATCAGAGCTCAGCATATATCAAACCACAGGTAACCATAGCAACAGTACAGCTGCTTCAGGCTTTGTTAGCAGGTAACAGGTGAAAATAACCCGAGTTAAACTGGCCACAAACACACTTTAAACATGGACATGGTGGTTTCTGTCTTAAATCTGGATGGACTGAGGATCCTGAGAATCCTGAGAATCCTTTGACCCTGACGACGACGATGATGATGATGATGATGAGATGATGATGATGATGATGATGATGATGATGATGATGATGGTGGTGGTGGTGGGGACTTTTCTAAGACAAACCCTCAGCAGCAGTGTTGTTGTTGTGGAGTGTACACGGTTGTTTTCCCTCTTCTTTTGCTCCTGTTGGCTCCTCTTAGCCTGCATGCTTAGACAGTTTGGTTCTGGCATGAATGTTTATCACTTGGTAGAAAATCATCTGTTGTGATTGTGTTTGCAAAAAAAATAGGATCAACACAAAAAGTAAATATAAATATAATATACAGTGGGGATCATCACCCACGTCTGTCCATTTTCTATTCACCCTGTAAATGTACAGATCAATGCCTCATCTGTGTGTGTGTGTGTGTGTGTGTGTGTGTGTGTGTGTTTAGCTTCCTGTCAGTCACTCTGAGTTGTACCTTGTAGCCGAAGATCAATCCTGTTTTCTGTATTAATCTTCCTTCTGTTGCTCTGACTCCTTTTGATTGTAAACTGTAATGCACTCTTAAAAACCATGTGTCATTTTTAATGTGTCTGTGTGTGTGTGTGTGTGTGTGTGTGTGTGTGTGTGTGTGTGTGTGTGTGTGTGTGTGTGTGTGTGTGTGTGTGTGTACTTGTACTTGCTGCATAGTAAGGACCAAAAAAAGTATTTTACTAACAGAGTGAGGACATTTTGGGAAAGTGAGGACATTTTGGCCGGTCCTCACTTTTTGAGACACCTTCAAATCACATGATGAGGGTTAAGACTTGGTTTTAGAGTTATGGTTAGAATTAGGTTTAGGTTAAGGTCAGGGTCAGGGTTAGGGTTAGGCTCTCAGGTGTGATGGTTAAGGTTAGGGTAAGGGGCTAGGGAATGCATTATGTCAATGAGTGTCCTCACAAAGATGGAAGTACAAGTATGTGTGTGTGTGTGTGTGTGTGTGTGTGTGTGTGTGTGTGTGTGTGTGTGTGTGTACAGATCACAGATGGGAGTTTAATCTAATTTTATTGATGCTTAAATCAGGGCCGACCTGAAATGAGACGGTCTGGTCACCAGCTGTTCCCGCCCTCACCGCTGCGTTGCAAAGTGCAGCCACTGTTGCTTAGCAACCTTGACAACATTTAACTTTTTTTTAAACAAAAACCTGAGGTTTTAAGGTCCTTGGTTTTATCACTTGTCCCGTTGGCTGTTGAACTGAGCTGAAACCCAATACCTAGATTGAACAGTGTGATCCTCAGGCTCTCGGTGCTGTTTGCTGCCACATCATTGGTCCCTAATGAATCTCGGGATAGGTTGGGCCACTAAGGATCCACCTGTTGGAGCCTTCGTTGCCCAGGAAAAGAAGGACACATTTGAAATGGGACAGCTTAGCCTTCGGTCTGGACTGGGACACAGTCTCAGCAGGAAAATTGATGTTTTTGTGTCTTGTCTGTTTAAATGTAATATTTTTTCCCATGAAGGTGAGGGTGAGGATTTTACATGTGCTGGTCAGAAGCAGATTATCAGACCAGAAACTTTCCTGATCCACTGATACTTTGATGATGTCATCAGCTCGTGGCTCTGGGTCTTTACAAAACCTTGGAAACAGAAACATCAGGGAGCTCAAAATAAATTATCCTCAGGCTCGACCCCAGAGGTGACGCTGGAAGATTTCAGTTCATACTGAAATCTACTGAAATAAGCGTCACTGGAGGACGGGGCCTGACCCTGATGGAGCTGAAACACACTGGTCTGACTGTGTCGCTGCAGTTTTCACCTGTTTGTTGGATGCAGCATCTCGATGAGGTTGGTGGACTGTGGAAACACCAGGAACAAGGATGGAGATCAGTCCAGGACTTAAAGTCTGATACGTAGGAGTGGAAATAAACCTAAACCTTAAACAATACATTTAAATAGCACAGCCCTGTGTCCTCCTCTGCTCCAGCACAGGACCGTGAGGTTATGTTCTATTTTCCCCAATTAAACAATATTTATTGATGTAATTATAAATAAATATAAAATTAAGTATAATCCATGAAAACAGGTGAAATTCTGATCAATTGTAGTTTTTTATATTCTAATTCAAAAATTGATAAATCATATGTAATTGGTATAACGCCAACTTCTTGATTTCAAAATAGTTCACTTTCATAAAATCATGACATATAATTCTGAGATAATATCTTTGAATTTTTATTTTCTTCCATTTCAAACTTGTAATTTTTTGGCAGGATTAAGCTTCCATACAATCTAATACGTGCTCAAAGAGAAATACAGAGAAGTTCAGAAATATGATCAAAGTGAAGAACATGGAGACAACTGAAAGTGCAGCAGCTTTTATGTGAAAGAGTAAAGATACATATAAATATTTTTTCATTAATGACAAATAAAAACACTGAATTTTGAAAAATATAAAAACTGAAACTGTACAGTTATAAATAGAATTTTCTTACATTCTCACATCACGACATTATCAGAGATATCAGCACAGTTTCATGTAGTAGTTTCATGCACAGTGTCCATCCACCCATCAGGCAAAGTTAGACATGGGTTCAGAGGGTGGGGGGGGGGTCAGTAGTATCAGTGGTTGTTTTGTGCAATAATGCAGATTATTATTATGATTGTGATCATGAGTTCACCATCGGGATCATCACTCAGAACATTTTTGTACCACCCACTCTTCTATAAGGAAATACCTTACATTTAAATGGCAGGTATTTACTGTGGATCTGGACTCCGTAAAACCAGGACCTGGCAGCAGGTGATGGTCCTCAGGCCTCCTCGATGGGGGGGCTGTTGTAGCAGCCACTGGGGATGGCCTTCAGGATGTCTTCCAGGTTAGCGATGTCCCCCAGGATGGTGTCAATGTCCACATTGATGCCGGTCAGCCGGCGACGCATGGCGGCCTCCTGCAGCTCCATGTCCCTGAGCCGAGGCCTCAGCTGACCCTCCACGTTTCTCTGAGCGCCGGCCAGAGAGGCCTCCAGCCGCTTCAGCCGGTCTTCATCCACAGCACCGGGCTTGTCTGAGGAGGAGGAGAAGAAGGAGCTAAGGAAACCTGTGCTGCAGGTGTTCCTACAGTCTCCAGGTGTGTCTACAGTCTGCAGGTGTGTCTACAGTCTGCAGGTGTTTCTACAGTCTCCAGGTGTGTCTACAGTCTGCAGCTTCATGTTAAAGCAGACGGTTAAATAAATGAAGCCTTGTACTCACTCATGTTAGCCAGCATGCTGTTGATGTCTCGCAGTGTTTCTCCCACAGCGTCTCTGGCCTGTTTGGCGTTGTTGAACGCTGCAGCAGCTCCGAAGGCGGTCTGCAGAGGGAACATTTACACCGTTCACCTTTTGTGCGACAGTCTGTGAGTCTGTCTCCTCCCTGACAGGTTGTCTGTGTGTGTGTGTCACTTTACCTGCTCAGCATCAACCTTCAGCCTCCTGGCGTCATCCAGCTCAAACTCCAGGTCTCCAGCTAAATCGACCGCCTGCGTCCTCAGATCCAGCGCCCCCTTGTTCAGTTTGCCGGCTTCGTGGACCAGACCAGCGTGAGACGGCAGCGATCCAAACGTTCCCTGAAGAACAGAAACACACAGTCAGCTCAGAGCAGAGGCCCCAGACTGGAATCAGGTTCAGCTCCAGTCCAACAGTTAAATGTTCCACTTTTATGACTTTACTATAACAAGCAGCTTCTACAAGTTTTAATATTGAACCTCAAACAGAAAAAACTGCAGCAGCTGAGACTGTCCTGAGCGAAACGAGCCCACAGGTCGTCTGTCAGCAGGTCACTATGACCCACAGTTAGGTTCTGTTGCTAGGCGACATCTAGTGGTCGTAGTGATGATGACAGGAGCAAAGGGAAAAGTGCGGTGACGTAGTTTATAGAGCAACAAAGTCCACGTCAGGAGGAGGTTGGGGTGGATGGATGAATATGACCCAGGAGAGCGGTGTTCGATTCCCATGTGACAGTAGCAGCTTATGCTGTTTCTATTATCCATGACCGTTCGTTGTTATCATTGTAACCATGACAACAAAGATCGTCCGATGTTGAGGAAGTACTTATTTTAACCCGAATCACCATCGTTTCCTAAACCTAATTAAGTCGTGACTGTTATTATAGTAACCATGGCTACGAAGGTAGGTACGTCACTAACAGTACACTCCGTGTGTTTAGTATTGTAACCATGACAACCACAGTCCAGTACACCTGCCTCAGGACACCCCGCTCTGGGCTGTATCAGGGGGCTGTCTCCTGCAGGCGATCAATAACGTCACAGTCCAGGGTTCGATGCCAATCAGCTCATTGATTAATCATTGATTAAGTGTATATATAACAGACCTGGAGTTGTTCTTCTCTTCGGCTTCCAGTCTTTGTGCTAAGCTAGGCTAACACACGTCCTAAGCCTGGTTCTTACCTCCAGACCGCTGACCAGGCCCTCCAGCATGTTGATGCCTCCCAGGGCACCGTTGTAGTTGTCGTACATGTCTTCCAGGAGAGACAGCGTCTGGCCGTTGTTGCGCACAGCCTGCTGGATGGTGGCGTTGATGCCGGGGAGGCGCCTGATGGCGGCGTCAGCGTCCGCTCTGCTGCGGCCGATCTGCTGGTCGAATCCTGAGGAGGAGAGCCACATTCAGTCCACGGTGTTGGTGTAGAAAACAGTGGAGGAAGCTGAGCCTGTCAGGCCGAGTGTGTGTGTACCTCTCAGGGTGTTGAGTGCGTCGTCCAGCTCGTTGGTGTTGCCGTTGATGCGGAGCAGGGCGCCCTGCGTGTCCGCCTTGGCGGCATTGACTCTGTCCAGCAGCTTGTTGAAGTCCTGCAGACACACACAGGTAACAGCCGGACTTTACATCTCAGTGAATACAACACGGCTAACACAGCTAACACAGCTAACATGGCTAACACAGCTAACACGGCTAACACGGCTAAGACAGCTAACACTGCTAACACAGCTAACACAGCTTAGACAGCTAACACGGCTAACACAGCTACCACGGCTAACACGGCTAACACAGCTAAGACAGCTAACACGGCTAACACAGCTAACACGGCTAACACGGCTAACACAGCTAAGACAGCTAACACGGCTAACACAGCTAAGACGGCTAACACAGCTAACACGGCTAAGACGGCTAACACAGCTAACACGGCTAACACGGCTAACACCAGACTGGAAGAAGTTTTCTCTTCAGTTGCTGCTTCGTGAAGTTTTCTGATGTTGTGGTTACAAGCAGCTGGTGAGTCTGTGGCTACTGAGCTAACAGCTAACACCAGGTTAAAATAACTGCCTCCTTCGAAGTCTGGCCCGTATCCTTCCACATCTGGCTGTTATCTGACAGTCAGAAGACTTTGTGTGTGTGTGCCAGAACTGGGCCAGATGTGGGAGTAGCAGCTGATCATGCTGTAAACGGTCCAGACTCAGGCCGGATTTATTTTGTCATTTTCTCTGTGTGAGGCACAATGATTCCTTCAGTTTCACACTGTGACATGGTGTCCGGGTCAGAAATGTGAAACAGGAAAGAGGGCCGGTTGTTCTGTGTTCAAGGTGAAGCAGACTTGGATGAATTCTGTACCTGCTGGGCGGCTTTGCCATTGAACAGCAGGTCCCTGCTGGCGGCCATGTCTCGCTGCACGCCACCCTGCAGCGCCTGAAAGCCTGAGATGTTCTCGTCCACCACGCTCTTCATACCATCCAACCTGGAAACCATGGCATCCATCTCCCCCTGAGCATCATGGGAAAATAGACAGATGGTCTTACACAGAGGAAATAAGAACTTATTTTGTCAGATCAGTTTTCTGAAACTAACAGCACATTTTGACGTCTAACAGCAGTTGTTACCTTCAGGGATGCTGGGATGTTTCGCTGCATGTTGGCGATGTTTTTCAACATGCCATCTGCCATTTTGCTCTCATCTCTGGCCTCGCCGCTCAGACGGATCGCCTGGCTCTCCATACCTTTCACCAGGCCCGAGGTCTGATCGTACCTGAACACACACAGACATTAGTTCAACAACGAGTTGAGGGCGTCTGTGCCAGGGTCTGTCACAGCAGGTCTGACTGTTGACTTTCTCCTAACGGTCTTACAGACAGAGTCTTGTATCTTGGACATTCTCCATTGGAGCAGAATTATTAATGACACTAACACACATGCCTAACAGTGTCAACTCACATAGACTTCAGATCTCCGATCTGCTCTTTGACTTTGTTCTCTCTGTTTGTGAGAGTTCGGACCAGAGCCAGACTCTTCTCAGAGTCGCTCAGGGCTTTGTTGGCGGTTTGCTCCACAGTAGTGGCCTTCGTCTGATGTCTGGGAGATGGACAGAGTGGAATTATTAATGCTGAAAAGGGTTAACACACAAACACGTGTTTTACCAATCCATCAGTGACGCCATGAAATCAGTGTAAGGGACTTACTTATCCGCCAGGCTGGTAGCTTTCTGCACCAACGACGACAGCAAGTTTGGACCCAGCAAAGGAGCATCTCCGAGAGGAAGCTCCTGACAGGAGGGAAGAGAGAAAACAGGTTTATCATGATGCTCAGACAACATCACTGTGATACTGAAGGAAACTTAAAAACAGGAGGATTCTCATCGATGTTCTGCACCCTCTGTTCCTCTAGAGCTTTATTCTGAAGGGACATCAGAGAGGATGATATCCAGTGATGTCACACTGAATCATACCAGACATGGGTTCAGATCTGAAGTTGAATTTGGACTTTGGACCATTTTTGACCCTAGATCACCTCATCCAGTATCTATGGGCCCCTCTCACTCCCCACCTCCCCTGCAACGCGCCCTCTGTCTTTGTTAGTTGACATTACAGGTAATTATTGTAAAAAGCAATGGTGTGATTTGTGAAAAGGTCAGGTTCAGGTCTTACAGCTGATCTGAGGCTGGTCTTGGCCTCCTCCAGCTTGCGTTTCATCTCGTCCATCAGAGTCTGGACCTTCTCCACCTCCGTCTTGTACGTGTTCTGTCTTTGTTTGATGTCATCAGCCGTGTCGGCGAGGTTTTGGATGTCCTGTTCCTCGACCAGCTGATTCCTGCTGATAGACGACACACGATTCTGCAGGCTCTTCTCCAATTCTATTGGACACAGGAGATGTGACATCATCAGTGCATAGCATCTTATCAGATTTATATGAATGAAACTTTCTGGAAGCTTCCTCAAAATATGTGCTTTTGTCTTTGTATGAGCAGTTAGGTCCAAGCAGCAATCGAGTGTGTACAGCTGCAGTTCCTCTAACGGCCACTAGATGCTGCTAGAAAACCCAGAGCAGCAAAATATTAAGGTTTAAAAAGAAGCGTGTCTCAGGCGGCGTGTGCTTTACAGGATGTCTCAATCTCATATTTTCTGGCTCCAGTAACTGATAAAGAATCCGTCCGTGACAGCGGAGACGAAGCGTCGTCTTACCTGCCAGCTGCTCAGTGTTGTCCTGCAGGTCGTTCACCAGCCGCTCGGTGGCTCTCAGAGTAGCCTCCATCTCAGCGGTGTTGGTTGGAGTCAAACCTCTGTCCATTTCTGAGATCTGAGTCTCCAGATCCTTCACTCTGGCAGCGTAAACCTCCATCTGAGGCACAAGAATCAGGTTTTGACAGGTTCAGACGTGTTATGGAGCATCGCTGCCCCCATGTGGCCAAAAAAGTCAATTCATGCAGATTTGATTATGATGAATTATTAAACTACATCTGAAAACTGGAGGAGTTCCTTTGACAGAACCAATCAAAGCAAAGTACAGAAATATGGACTCATCTAAGGCCCAGGTTTTACAGCTGTACCTTTGTCTTGATGGGGCTGAAACAAGCGGGGCAGTTGGATCGTTGACACCTCAGACCCTCGAAGCCTGGTCTGCACCGACAGCGACCAGAATCATCGCACTGTCTGGACTCAGAGCCCTGGACGTCACAGTCACACGCTGGTCCACAGAACAAGAGAGGAAACAAGTGTCAGTGACATTTATACTGACGAGGTCCACGTGGCTCAGGTTTCACTGCACGTTTTTAAAACTGTGAACTAAACTAATGTTCACACTTAACCAAATTCATCTATAAAAACTGAACCTTTTCAGTCGGAGTTTGAGTATAAAACATTTGGAGGCCATTTAGGTTTGTCTCTTTGTTAACCATAACCATGACTGAAACATGCTTCCTCTTACGTTTGCAGGCGTCACTGGCTTGGCTGTGGTAGAACCCTCTCTGACAGGCCTCGCAGCTCCAGCCCTTCCTGTTGTTCTGACACTTCAGACATTCACCGCTGCTGCGGTCGCAGCTTCCCGCCACGCTGACGTCAATGTGACCATTACACTGACAGGGCCTGCAGGGGCGACGAAATCCAGCAACTCCAGCGGGGTCTCCATAAAACCCTTCCTGACAGATGTCACAGCGAGGACCTGAAGGCAGACACAGATAAAATACCATCATGTTGTTGGAACTTTTCTATCAATGGAAGACGAGTTCATGATTATAGTCTTCAATTAATCCCAAGACCTAAACTAACAATTTGAAAGATATCTGAGAGAGTTTAGAGTCTGATAGAGTTTCCTCAGAGTGGTACGGAGGCTCCTTCAGGACTGGAACATTTTCCCATTAAAATCATGTCTAATCCAGAAAGTGTCAAACTGCCAGTGAAATATATTTTAGTTAATATGGTTTAATCCAGACATTAGGTTGTGTATCAGTTTTAGGTTTCACACTCACCGTGTTTTTCTTTTTTCATTTTAAATTTCTTGTTTTATTTATTTGTCTATTCTTCGGGTAGTCCTGGCTAACCAGCCCGTTAACATGATATTGTGTCTTTGTATGATTGACTTAGAAATAATATTTCGACTTCACACTGAGCAGTGACGCAGACGAGCGATGATCAGAATATGGTGACTCACCGGTGGTTCCGGCCGGACACTGGTCACACCGCGGCTGCAGTGAACCAGCAGCCAGTGAACAGGACACTCCCTCTGGACAGGGACACTTCACACAGGTCTGGAGCTGCCAGGGGTCTCTGTAAAACCCCTCGGAGCAGCTCCGCTCTCCAGGCGTCTCGTCAGCAGAGTAACAGTCTCCAGTCTGAGGGTCACAGCTGCCTCCTCTGCAGCTGCAGGGCTCACAGGGGCTGAAGGCTCCATCTGCAGGGTTCCTGCGCTTGAAACCAGCTGAGCAGCGCTCGCAGAACTCACCCTCGTATCCTGTGGGGCAGCTGCAGGTCTGGACCCAGCGGGCCGGGACGCCATCCCCACGCTGTGCTGACACCAGCTGCACATTGTCAAGGTAACCACGTCCTGAGAAGACACAACAGTTCAGCTAACACCCACATCACAAGTATCTAGCAGAAACCTTTCAGTGTTTGTTCCCCTGCTTCCAAAAGAAGAAGAGTAAAGTAGCAGGCAGAGTAAAACTCACCTTTTTCACCGAATGTTGCCCGGATCTTGATGGCGGTGAGGCTCTGGAGGAGCTTCTGGAACTGGAGGGAGGAGAGCTGAGGCCTCCACCTGCTGCTGGGCTGCTCGTCCAGTCTGTCCATCAGACAGAAGACAGGGTTTGACACATTACAAACTGAGCTGCTTGTTCTGGAATCAGTCTGTTCCTGAGTCGCTCACTGAAAACTCAGAGGAACAACCTTCCACCTGAACATTTGAATTATTATTATTTTCAGCTAAAATGTTTCTGAGCCTCAAACTATGTAGAGATGTGAAATTTGCAGAATAATTTAACTAATGGAGGAAGTTTTACCAAACAGCAATACATGTAAACCAAATTAGATGTCATTACTCTGACATCACAGGCACAGACAGGTGAGTTAAGATGAACCTTCCCGGAGCCTTGGATTGGTTCACCTTCAGCTCTGAGTCGGGTCAGGTGACTGGACCTCAGTGTAGCTGTGTTTTAGTATTCAGTGAGCGAGCAGGCAGACGTTACTATCACCAGTCCTGCTGCACGCAAAGTTAAATGATCTTGTCTTTACAGAAGAGTTTTATGGTACAACGTTGTGCTTCAATGCAGCTTCCTCAGCCTCACTAGTGAAGTAAATCCCATGAGCCTCAGCAGCTGCAGATCTGTTTCTACTTGCTCTGATTACAGCAGCAGGATTCCTCCACTCTGACAGGAATGTTCACACAAGTGAAAAAAATCTTTAAGTAGCAACACGGACGAGATCAAACTGTGGATCTTCAGAAAGAACCACGAGATATGTAATTTAAGCTCTTTGGAGCACCAGGCGGGTGGAGCTTATCACATCAGGAGCGATGTTAGACAGATCTGACACAAAAATAAAATGGTGATTATGATGATTATCTGTCTCTGACCTGAAGCTGTACTTGATTTTCTGTCCACAGGGGACGATGGATCTCAGGTCGCCCAGTGAGGCGGAGACTCTGAGACCGGCGCCTTCCAAGATCACGTCGTTGGTGGACGGGTATCGAACGCCCCGGTCCAGACGTAGGGAGAAGGAAAAATTCTGACCATAACTCAGCAACTGGTTCCCCAGGTAAGGACCTGTAGGAGAGGAGACACCTGGTTAGGAGGAGGGAAGGGAAGGAAAGGAAAGGAAAGGAAAGGAAAGGAAAGGAAAGGAAAGGAAAGGAAAGGAAAGGAAAGGAAACAGAGAATTGGGTGACAGCAGCAAATATGAAAGAGAAAGAAGAAAAGGAGAAAAGGAGGAGCAGATGACAGAAGGCAGATAAAGGAGGCAGGGTTTATTCTCACCTGGAGCATACAGGTAAACTGGCAGGCTGTTTTTGGAGATCACCTCCAGGTCCCCATGTGTTGGTGACCATCGGAAGTGAACGTCACTGGGAGCGACGCCCTGAGCTGTCGCCACCGTCCAACCGTCTGCACCTGAAAACACAACACAGTCTGTCACTTCACACCCTGCAATAATGGTGTTTTCTGACGCTTTTATTTTGAAATTAATCCCAGAATGCTCTGTTAACTACTGAAGCTGTCTTTGGTGTTTTATTGTGAGGAGGTGAATGGTTACCGTTGGTGAAGGTGGAGGTGATGTTGTGGATGGAGTAACCAGATTGTGCAGAACAGCGGCTGCTGTGGCCGTAACAGAAACATGGCAGAGTCTGACTCCCAGAATCCTCTCTGGGCTGACGTCTGCAAAACACGACAAACAACAAGAAATTAGAGTCAAAATTACAAAAAAACTGAAGTTGCTGTTTTACGATGTTAACTGTTTGAAGCTTTTGAAATATTTTTTTTGTGGGTGTAATAGTTTAATTTGAAGCACTGAAAGAAGTTGAAGTGGCAACTGAGACAAAAGGACTGAAAAAAGATGGAATTTAAACCAAAAATGTGTTTAAGAAAAGTAAAGTGTCCTTAGAGATGGGATGGCTGAAAGAAGCTGAAGTGTTGACTGAATTGTAATGAAATAAATTGGAATTTAAGCAGTGAATCATGTTGAAAATACAAGCACTGAAAGGAATTGAAGTGGCAGTTTTAACAGAGGAACTGAAATAAATTTATTTTGAAATTCAGGCAGTGTCACGTGTTGAAGTAATAGCTGGGTGCAAACTGTAAAAGGAGTGTGTGTCAGTTAAGTGAAAGTCCTGATGGGAGTTGAAGTGTTAAGGTGTAAGCATTGAAATAGATTGAAGTGGCAGATGAAATGTAAGCAGTAGCAGGAGTTACAATGCCAGTTTAAGTAAAAGCATTGAAAATTGTCAAGTGTTAGTTCCAATGAAAGTGCTGAAAGGAGTTGAAGTGTCAGTTACAGTTACGTGCAAGAAAATCAATGAATTTAAGGGTCAGGCAGATGTTGAAGAGTCAAGAGTTTAAGTGCACGCACCAAAAGAAGTTAAAGTAGAGATCCTAAAAGTAGTTGACGTGGCAACACCGAAAAGAAGTGAAGTGTTAGTTGAGCTGTACGCATTGAAATGGGCAGGTGGAATTTCAGCAGTGAAAGAAATTAAAGATTCAACTGAAATGCAAACACAGAGAGGAACTGAAGTGTCAGTTGAAGTTTAAGTGCTGAAAGGAGTTGAAGCATCAGTTGAAGTGCATTAACCAAGTGTAAGATTGTTTCACGGAGTCTGTAGATGTAACGTGAGTTTTCACCTTTGTGAGCAGCCGTTCGGTCCGATGGGTCCGTCAGGGCAGCGGTCACATTTTTCTCCTCTCACGCCTTCTCTACAGCTGCAGCGCCCCCTGCTGTCACATTTAGAGCTGACAGAACCTGAAGGAGAAGCAACAGCTTTAGACAGCCAGCATCTGTAATCCAGCACCACAGTTTCTCTCTCCCAACATCAAGGACAGGTATGTTGTAGTCTCTCACCTGTGGGGTTGCAGCGGCAGGGCGTGCAGCTCACTCCCGCCCCCTCCTGGTAGAAGCCGGCCTTGCAGCGCTCGCAGTGGCGGCCCTCAGTGTTTCCCTGACAGTCGACGCAGTGGAGACCGAAGGCGTCTCGAAGACAGTACCGAGATCTCCCGTTGCACTCACAACGCACTGTTGCTGCAGGAGACAGGAAGTTAAAGCCCATTTTACTTTGTTTATTTAAATCAAGAATTTATATCATTCTTTGTACATAGCTGCAGAAACACGGTTCTCGCTCTTCTGGTTGTTGATGTTGTGTTTTTGTCCATCATCATGTTGTTAGTAGGTCTTAGTTATTTATGTGGTTTGACACTGATTTTAAGGCATAATGTTTTAGTCATGAAACAAAAGAAAAGAAGAAAGAGAAATGTTCTTTGTTATATATAATAATTGCATTCCTCTTAATTATGACTTTGTGTCATACTTTGTTATCTCTGTTAGTTGTTTCTCCATACTTCTTCCATACAGCTATTGCTGCTTGTTATTTATTCACATACTTTACCACTCGTCTTTTCAATGTTCTCTTCTCATCTCTCTGCATTTTTTATTTTGCCTTTTTGTAAAGCACTTTGCAATATAAACTCTGCTTTTAGATAAATACTGTTGTTCTATCGTTATATTTATAGACTTTTAGAATTAGCAGTGTTGTATTTTTAACCAAATGCATTTACAGTACACCACATAATCCATGAGATATCAGCTGCTACGTAGGTATTAGTGAGTCTAGACTGTTTCCAGAACCAGGAGGCTGCAGTCTTCATTACAGTCTCGGTGAAAGTCTCAGAGCGAGAGAAAAAGGTCAGGGGATCATTAAAATCTGTTGGATCATGAATATCCACAGTACATTTGAATACATATAATATTATATATCATATAATATAATCTGATGAAAGACAAAAACAATCACAGTTTTTCTTTTCCGCTGAGCCTCAACGTGACCAGAGCATTAGAGATGTTTACAGAGGTTGAGGCGTCTCTTATGTTCTGTGGTTTGTTCAGAAATCCCAGTGAGAGCGGCCCCTCCCAACCTGAAGCCCTGCAGACATCAGAGTCCCACCCAAACCAGCCAACGCCTCGTGTGAGGAGACGCCACACAGCCGTCTACCTGCGGCGAGCTGAGGGATCATCACTGACCAAGTCCAGGACTTGTTCCATCAGAATGAAAGCCTCCTTTTAAACCTTGATGGGAGAGTTTAACAGGCCGCTGCTTGTTTCTGCTGTTAACAAAGAGCGGGACTCTCATCCACAGCTCACACAGTCCCATAAACAGCGCTTAGTGGTAAAGTTATGTAATCACAGGGAGGCAAGAGTCAGAGTTCAGCCTGTGTAGTTACTGCACAGCCGAACATCAGCCTGTTTTTATTATGTTTTACCTTTAACCTTAAACTCTTGGTTTTAGTTAAAATGCTGCAGCAAAATGAATTTTCTCTTTGTGGAGGAAGAATCTCAGAGATTTATCATTGGACGACAGCCTAGTTATTGATTCATGTGTTCATCTCTTCATGTTGCAGCTGTTTATGTGGAGCTCATTTAACTTCGTCATTCAGGAATTCTTATCTTGACGTATCTTCTAATCTTTAATAAAACATTTTCATTTAATTATTGGTCTGAATCTGCAAAGTAACTTGTCCACTGAACGTGTTTTATAGATCCTGATGAGTCGATGTTTCAGACTGATTAACAGCCTTTTATCACACCTCGAATGAACGAATGACGTTATTCTCCACAGGTGTTCGGGGGGGGGGGGGGGGGGGGGGGGGTAAAGGTGCGTCTGTTTGTTCGTCTGTCTGACTGTCCGACCTCAGTCTGATTCAGGGCTGGTGTATCAGCAGACTGTAACGGCTCAGTCATGGTGGATACACTGTGACTCACTGTGTGATAGGAGACAATGTTCATCTGAGCGCCGCCGCCGGCCATGAGCTCAGGTATTATGGCTGTTATAGGACAGTTTCCAACATGCATGTGTCTGACAGGATTCCTCCCTGAACTCACAGTGACTGACAATAAAAACACAACTGAGGAGCAGATGGAAACTTCTGCCTCGGAGGAAACAAAACATAACGAGGTCCCACCCAGAAACACCTTTCCTTACATCACAGCCTCCTACAGAAAACAGTGGTGAACGCAACTAAAACCTGTCAGGTCTGTACTGGACTCAGCCTTCATGCATCCTGCTGACACTCTGCACTGGTTGAAAGCTGGACGTCTCCTGATTCTCTGTGTTCACGGTGTTTCTGGATCCTGCAGCAGCTGCTGACAGAGTCGGCTCAGACATGTGGCCACAGCCTCATGTTCATTTATGCCAAAATATTCAAGGCAAAAAAAAACTTTCCACCATGTTTGTAAAACTTTGCCTCCAGCTGTAAAACCAACCAGTCTCCAACAACAACACCAACCCTCTGATACGACCCACAGCAGCGTCTCCTGAAGTACAAACATACGGCCACTAGAGGTCGCCTAGCAACAAAACCTCACTATGGGTCATAGTAACCTGCTGACAGACGACCTGTGACCTCGTTCACAGGAGGCAATGACCAAAAATTTAAGCTGCTTTAACTACGTCATATACACCGGTTCCCAATTTAGGGGTCAAGCCCCTCCAAAGGGTCACCAGATAAATCAGAGGGGTCACATGATTCACAGCAGAGAAAAGAAGAAGAAACACGTCTGGTCCGGATTCAGTTTTATAGACTTTGCTCTG
The DNA here is from genome assembly GCA_037074605.1 of Trachinotus ovatus. Taxonomy (NCBI): domain Eukaryota; kingdom Metazoa; phylum Chordata; class Actinopteri; order Carangiformes; family Carangidae; genus Trachinotus; species Trachinotus ovatus. Next base: position 27,212,572 of record CM073643.1, on the reverse strand, counting down.
ATCTTTGATTTTGTTGTGAAATACTGGATCAAAGTTTCATCATCAGAGGTTTTGACTTGAACTGACTTGTGAACAGGAGCCACAGCTGTGGGCTCGAAACAGCTGCTGTCATCTGAAACAATATATCATATGTTTTTATGTAAAATCTTGATCTCTAAAGTACAAATACCTCAAACAGCATATCCTAACATTTTTATCTTTTTGACAAACACATAGAAATTGTATTTATCGATGCAAATTTCATAAAACACAAAAACATTAAATATTCTCTTATTTTTATTCCTCCGGGATCTTTGATCATCTTCAAAATGGTTATTATTATCATTATTGTTATTATCATTATTATTATTATTATTATTATTATCATTATTATTATTATTATTGACCATATGCATTTCCATCATAGTTCGACATATTAAAAGCTCTTGGAGAAGCAGTTTGGATAACTTTTGTTGTCAAACTAATGAAAAGACTTTTTACCATACTCTGCTAATATCTTATTGCACCATATCAGTAATGAGGTAATTATCATGTTTCTCTACATCAGTGAAGGTGAAGACAGACTCTTGTCTGTCATTTATTTCTTTTATGTTTGACTCTGCTCAGTTAAAGCGCAGTACAACAGTCATTTGTTGAATCTTTGAAACTCTCTTCAGTCTCTGTCAGTGTGTCCGGCTGAATTCCTCTCAACACATCGTTTAAACTGAACTGCTGATAACTTTAATGCCTCAGGGGGAGGCAGCCCCCACAGGTGAGGGAGAGGCAGCAGGGCCCCACCCGTGGGTGCCGCCCTGCTCCTCTCTGTGTCTGTTAAGTGGAGCTGCTGTGATTTCTCATGTATGGAAGCTCATTTCAGCCAGGAGGGAAAAACTAAAAAAGTAGGAATGATAGATAAAAAAAATCCTCCATCTCCTAATTCAAATTGAAAAGGTCATAACTTTGAATTGGTAAATCAAAGTTATGACCATAATATCTGTGTCATGTTACTTCCATTTATTTGTCATCTGTATATTTTCCTTATTGTATATATTTTTGGTTGGTTTCGGCTGTTGCTGAATGTTTCTCCTGTTATTAATCTTCGTCTCCAAACTCCTCAGTCTGGCGATATTAAAACACACATATAAAGTACATTTATTATTGTTGGTTAGATGCTAAACTGAATGTGTGGTACTGGTGCTCATTATGTGCTATGACCATGAAGTCATATGTAATGTAATGTAATTTAATTAAAGGTAAATTCCCAGTACTAATGAAAATCTTTAAAACAACTTTAAATCTCACTTCAAGTTTGTTGACATCGTTTTTTTTTCACAGTTATTTGCTTTGATTAAACATTATTATATAAAATAAAATATATTTTTTCATGGTAAACAAAAATGGAGGTTAAATTTAGTTTATTATGGATGAAGTCTCGTTAATAGGTATATCATATGTTTTTAGAAAAGTTGTTGAGTATGAAGAGATGTTTCTAATGTCTCTCTGCTGCTTGTTAAAGTGCAGCTGTGTATTTCCTCTGAGGCTGAGCTCAGGTGAACTGATCCAGGCGTCAGCAGATGAATTAGAGCTCCAGTTTAAAGATGCTGAGCTGGAGGTCTGAGCTCCTTCAGCCCCGAGATAAAAACAACAGAGTCCGAGCAAAGAGTAAGAAGAGTGCACACTTACTGTAGTATGTGTATGTGGCCTGGACGGCACAAACCACAGCCAGAAGCCCACAGAGTGAAATCCAGCTGCTGTTCCTCATGTCGTGTGAATCCTAAATTCAGATTAGTGTCAAATCCTCAGAGCTGCAGATAAAAAACTAATTCAGCTCCTCAGAGTGTCGCCTTTTAACTCCTCTCCTGCTGCAGGTCTGTACACGCTGCACATACTGGCCCACACTTACTCACATGTGATTCACACACACACACACACAGAGTCAGAGGATATGACGGCTGCAGTGTGTGTGTGTGTGTGTGTGTGTGTGTGTGTGTGTGTGTGTGCTGAGACAGTGCAGGGCGTTGTTCTGGACGTTTACTGGGACTCTTCCATCAAATTTACATTTTTGTGACAAAGACGTTTCACAAGATGCAGAATTAAAAATCATGTCTGTGGTGAAAACAGACTCTGTTCCACACTGGAAAATATCATCAGATTTAAACTTGTCTGGTGCTGCTGAATAAGAAAAGTAAGTTCAGACTGAACAGGCTGAATGGAGCCAATAAAACATGACACAGAACTAGAACCTTTATCAATCTTTATATGCTGCTATAAACATCAGAGGTCTGAACCAAAGTGAGACACAGGAGACGCTGTGAGTTCAGGAATGAGGGGGAGGAGGACGAGAAAAAGAGAATAATAAGCAAATGAAAGGAAATGAAGTGTGAGCAGACTCTCCACTCACTAACTACATCACAACAAATATACACTTTAATGCATTAACAGCAATAATTATCCACATACATCATTTCTCTGTAGAACAGAAATGTGTTTATCGTTTATTTGCAGAACTTTAACTGTAATGAAGTATTTTATGCTGTTGTGTTGATATTTGTATTGACAGTGTGTAACTGGTACATAACTCCTGTCAATCATATGTCATCATATGTCTGCTAATAATCCAGATGTTTGTGCTGGGAAGAGAACGGTCCTCTATTTCACTGTCAATAGGAATGTCCAATGATCCAAAACATCTGGAAGGATTTTATTGGATGTTTGTTGGAGATGTTTAACCCTTTTACAACCACGGGGATCACTGGTGACACCGCGGCGCATGTGTATTTCAAATTACCGTAACTCCTCCTGAATTAGATTTTTGCAATCTCAGAAATGTTCAATCTGCACTTTTCAAGAATTTATAAAAAGAAAGTTGAAGAAAATTCAATTCCGTTTTTGTCCTTTTCTTCATATAACACACAGCTTTAGGTATTGAATTACATAAGAATGGTAAATACTTGACAGATTTTGAAAGTTCTACTTCTCCTGGAAAAAGGGTGTAAATTATTTACACATAGGGCATTTTTTGACACAATTATTGACAAAAATAGACAAAAAAGACCAGCCGTTTTAATAAATATATCTATTATTATGGTGCTAAAAGGGTTAATCCCTTTAAAGATCAAACTCTGAGTGTTTGTAATATATCTGAAGAACTTTATACAAACATCTAAACAGAAACAGATGTTTCAGATCACAGTCTAGCGCATCGATGTTCCTCTATGCAGATGACACCCTGCTCGACATGTCTGCCAAGCCCAACTCCACACTCTACCCTCTTTGATTGTCTGTTGGAAATTCAATCCTGGTTATTCTCTAACTTTCAGTGATTAAACTGAGGTTCTCCTCGTTGGTACCAAGACTACCTCAGCCAAACTTTACAGTTTCTCTCTAGTTATTGACCATGTCACAGTTCCTCCTTCACCCCAGGTTAAGAGTTTGGGTGTCATCCTTGACATCACTTTGAAGCCCACATCAATCACCCAGGCTGCATTTTTTCATCTATGCAATATCTAGCACGTACGTCGGTCACTTACAATCCACAGAACTGCTTTTCTTCTACGATCTTTAGTCACGTCTCACACTGATGACTCTGTCCTCTCTGGTTTTCTTCACAAACTCCTCCCTAAACTTGATCTGGTTCAGGGAACAGCAGCCGTATCATTACCCACCATCACTCCTGTCCTCCAGCAGCTGCACCGACTCCCTGTTAAACATCCCTCTGATCTCCTCCACATCAGCCCGTATTCTTCGATCATCCTCCTCTATTAAAGGAGCTATGTGTAAGTTTTGCTGTAGCTACATAGCTTACGTTAGCATTAACAGCTGTTTACTCACCAGTCTAGGAGAAATGTGAGTTCAGGTTTCAAACTTCATCTTTTACTCTCCAACATCTGTCTCCAGAGGTGGACAGCAACCTTCTTGTTTTGCTTCTATTTCTATCACTTCTTTTCTTCAACTGAAGGTAGCATGCTAACTAGCTAGCCCATCTCATCACTTTTCCGAAACCCTGAAGAAGCAGCTGCTCAGAGGACGTATTATAACCTCTTGTACTGTAAAAGACTGGTAAGTAAATCTGGAAGGAGCCTATAAATCAAATGTATTATTATCATTATTTATTTATTTATTTTTAACCCTCGAGACTTTGGACTTCTTCCAGCCAGGAGAGCCACTGCTCTATGTTGGAAGAGTATGGATGCTCCGTCATTGAGAATGTGGATAAAGGAGCTTTGGGACTGTGTTGGTCTAGAAAGACAAACTTACACTGCTGAGGGCAAAGAGAAAGACTTTCTTCACCTCTGGGAACCAAACACTTTATGAATATCATAAAACGTAGACATGTAGGCCTCAGCTGAAAGGAAATATTTATGTTTTATTTGTCCTCTATCTGATATTAATGCAAGTTGACCGTGAGTGTATGTGGTTGTGTGAGTTTGTGCAATGTAGGACATTTTTTTTGATCCCAAATTGTTGTGTTGTTCCTGCATGTTGCAGTGTGTATGGGACGTGATGAGAAAATGATAATAAAGATATTGGGACACTGAGCACTGAGAGCGTAACGAGACTCCTTCACCTTAACTAATGTTGAGTCTGATGTTTACTCAGCTCCAACGCTCAATCACAGCCTGCAGGCCGGGGGAGTCTTTTTCTTCCTGCTGTGGATTGTTTCCATTTGTAAACTGTATCCTGCGGCTGCAGCTATGACACACCCTGAACCTCAGACACACACTTACTCACACACACACACACACACATTATGACCCATCGCACACACCCTGCCAGTACCTGGTTACACACTCAAACACTTTCCCCACCACTGATCTGCAGAAATACACCGCCGCAGGCTCCAACACTCACACACACACAGCCACGCCCGGTCTGTTCCTGTTACCTCGTCAACACCGCACCCTGAACACACACGTTATCAACGCCTGCCTGGACCTTCGAGCTGCACGTCTCAGCTCTGAGTTCACCTCTAAGTGCTGCAGTCAGTGCGCTCCAGTTCAGCTCAGACATAATTCAGCTTTGTAGTTCTTTATTTAAACCTTCAGTGTTGGACACAACAATCCAGCTCTGAGCAAAATGAACAGATTCCTCAGCATCACATTGTATTTATTTTATTATATATGTGTGTTAATGCAGATACATATACACACACACACCAACATATATACATACTAAAGTATATCTTAGTAAAGAATCAGAACAACAAAACAGTGACTGAGTTTTTAGATAACAGTTAATATCATGTAATGAACCTACTGTTTATCTACAGAGGCTCAGTCCAGGTTCATCACTGGTCACGTCTAGAAAAGTAAACAAGACAAGAACATAAATATCATCACTGTCAGTCTCTCAAAAGAATTCAGCTGCTTGGTCCAAACACGTCTTCAAAGCTGGATGAGACTGAGTTCGTACACACTATTAGAGAAGTACGTAATATATTCTGTTATTCTTTATATAGATGTAAATCAGGCAGGTTGTTTAAGAACAGAAACAAGGGTTTCAGTGAAATGTTGTCCAAACTGATGTGGTGACGGAGTGAAGTGAAGATCAGGAACAGATGCATAAATGTTCCTTCTTTTGTTTCACATCTGGAACAGTTTCATGAATTATCTTTGGAAATGTGTGAATAAACTTAAAATCAGCTTCCTTGATTGTATAACTTGTGAATGAGAAGTTTAATCTTTCAAGTGTTTAACCACATATTTTCATTGATAACCATTCCAGACTTTTCCCAGCAAACTCCTCCACACACACATCAGCTGTGTATCTGGACCTGTGTCCGTCACACCTGTGAGGATGACTCTGTCTGAGTGACAGCGATGAGACGCCTCCGTCAGGCCGTCACTCTCAGCTGACTGATCAGAGCAGGAACAGCCAATCAGAGATGGACAGACGTGAGAGACCTGAATGAATGAGTGGAGACTCGTAACGAACGCAGACGCTTCCTCACAGGTGGACTGCACATCCCATCATGCTCTGTGGCAGCTTGATCGGTTAAGGTCAGATTCACGATGTGGCTTCCTGTGCACAGCTTTGGTGAGAAGGTTTCAGGTGAGACCTGGGAACCATCCATGACGGGGCCCCAGAACCTGACACAGTTGAATCCAGTTCAAATACTTCACCTGTCCAGATTTTCATCCAGTGAGTCATCGGTGTGACCAGACTCACACACCTTTCCCTGGTGTTTCAGGTGTAAGAAGGTCGTAGACCCAGAGCCAAGTCCTCCAGGTGTGACACACAGTGGTTTGAATCTGTCTCAGGCTGACGATCTCTCCACCAGGACCTCCTCCTTCAGACAGCACGGGGTGGATGAGGTGCTGGTTTACCCCATTTACCCCATTTACCCCACTATCCCTAACACTGACTCGACATTACATTCATTTGGCTAAGTGCATTTTATTCTGGAGGGTCTAGTTAATATGAGAAAGAGCTGAGAGAGTTTTAAGCTACCATTGTACTAAACCTGCAGACACTCTGAGCAGCTGCAGCGGTGGGTTCAGGCACTTCCTGTCTGACAGGAGCAGGAATGAATGTGAGCACTTCCTGTGTGGAACACCTGACACAGGTCCTGTGGACGTCACCACGTCTTCTTCTTCTCCTGCTCTCATGTGACGACCAGGTGATGTGATGGCGCTGAACTCTGCACTGATGGATGTATTATAATACATGTTTTATAATGTATTATAATCCATGTATTATAATACATGTATTATAATACATGGATTATAATACATTATAATACATTATAATACATGGATTATAATACATCCATGAGATCAACGCTTCAGATAAAACACAGGAGTTAAAATATGGAGCTTTAACTCTTAATTAAAGTCGTTATGTTCTTTGCTGCTTTTAATTGAAGTGATAAATAAACGCAGCTCTGACACGTTTTGTATTTGTTGTCATGCAGATCTTGGTCCGTGTCTCCGGACCAGGCGGCGGCGCTGCAGCGGCGGGAAACCGGCGGTGAGCGGTGACAGGACGGTAACAAATCACCGGTGAGCCGTGGGTCTGGAGTCCGGACAGTTTTCTACCTTCACTGCTGTGACTGTGAGAAACGAACCGATTCTTGCCTTTGTTAACGGGTCGTTTTACCGGTTGTTTATGTCAGTGATGCACCGAGTCGGCGGCAGAGACAGTAATTCAATGCTAGTTAGCAGAAAGCTAACGTTAGCATGGTGAGCTTCACTGGTTGATTCAGCTAATGTTAACTTTCAACTTATTTTAACTCCATGTGTTTATTATACCTCAACTCCATTTTACTGCTGCATTACATTTGTTTGGCCCCGTAGTTTCTAATTGTTCGTCTACTGTAAACTGTAAACCAAACTCCACTGGAAAAACCTCGGGAATTAGAGTGAGGGTCCCTCTATGCGACTCACGACTGTTTACAAATCACCTTGGTTTCCTGCTGAAATATCCCTGTGTCATCAGCCCTCTCGGTTCTTGTTTCTATGCCAAATCCAGTAACGAACATTTTATTTAAGTTGAAGATTTTTTTACCACGACATTAACGAAGTCGAATATGTTGACGGGTCTGACAGGAAGAAAATGTGCTAATTTTTGAGTAGAGTTTGGTTGCGATTTATTTGTCCAGATTCTGATAGTAAACAACGGCATTCGTCGGTTGGGAGTAATTTACAGGGATCAAAATCAAGTAATATTCACATTAAATTGTTGTCTTAGTGTCTGTTATGTAAGCTGCCATCATCAGTCACATTTTAATCTGACTTTCCCTGGTACCCATTAACCTGAAACTGCTCTGTCACAGAAACATGTGACACATAATTCAGCGAGACATGCAGCATCTGTTAAAATGTGTGATGGTGTTGGTCAGTTACTGAATGACGCAGGTTACTCCTGGATTTTGCAGAATCAGAAGTCTACAGAGGAGGAAACGCCCCCACCCGTCAGCCCGCCATGGCGGACATCAAGAACTTCTTGTATGCCTGGTGTGGGAAGAAGAAGCTGACTCCCAACTACGACATCCGAGCTGCAGGGAACAAAAACAGGCAGAAGTTTCTGTGTGAGGTGAGTGTGTTCTGTTACCTTCTGTTCTCACCTCTGTGAAACTCTGTGTTTCTCGTTCTAACCCTGAACTCCATCCAGGTCCGAGTTGATGGCTTCAACTACATCGGGATGGGGAACTCCACCAACAAGAAGGACGCTCAGACCAACGCCGCCCGGGACTTTGTCAACTACCTGGTCCGAGTTGGGGAAATGAGCGCAGCAGAGGTCCCAGCTCTGGGGGTAATTGTTCTGCAAATGATGAGACTAAAACTGATCGACTGGTTTTATGTCAGATCTGAAGAAGATCCAGGAGCTGGACGTATGAAGTGTGCAGCTCGGACAGGAACCTGCCCAAGAGCTGAAGAGCTCTGTTACAGTAACTTATTCAGAGGCTGAATCTGAGTCTTGTGTCACCAGGTGAGCGCTCCAGACTGTGATCAGCCGGATGGAGGAGGAGGAGGAGACGGCGGCTTCGGAAACCTGCCCCCTAGTGGTCCTCTGCCACCTCACCTTGTAGTGAAAGCAGAGAAAGGTAACGAATCAGTCATTTCTGTAACTGGGGAGTTCAGCACACTGAACCCTGACGTGTGGCAGCAGGCATTCAGGGACACTGATCATCGCTCTTCTTCTGTAGTGGTGTCAGTTGAGGAGGGAGTCTCTGGGCCGGTTCCAGGAGTGACTGGACTGGGTTACTCAGGAGGAGGAAACTCTGGGTGGGGAGGAGGAAGAGGAGGAGCAGCAGGAGGAGCTCAGTGGGACCGAGGAGCCAACCTGAAGGAGTACTACGCCAAGAGAGACGAACAGGAAGCACAGGCGGTAAGACTTCCTGTTGAAATCCAGCAAAGTAAATCCTGAGACAGCCGAGGTCTCAACTGATCAAACCGCCCCCCTTTCTCTGTCGTGATGTTTTTCACAGACTCTGGAGTCGGAGGAGGTGGACCTGAACGCTAGTCTCCACGGTAACTGGACCCTGGAGAACGCCAAGGCCCGACTGAACCAGTTCTTCCAGAAGGAGAAAACCAGCGCTGAGTATAAATACAGCCAAGTGGGACCAGACCACAACAGGTCTGGATCAGGAAGCTCAGAGGCATAATATTCCTGCGCGTGTGTGTGTGTGTGTCTCTGTGTGTGTGTGTGTGTGTGTGTGTGTGTCTCTGTGTGTCTGTGTGTGTGTGTGTTGAAACTCGGAGCTCAGGATGTTCCCGTGTGTTTTTCTGCTGGACTGCTGTGAACCCAGAGACCTCCGGAGTGTGTCGGCTACACCAGAGAGATCTCACAGCGTCTAACACACTGTTCACACTGACAGCAGAGCAGAGAGCAGGCTGAGACCTGGACCCACACACCAGCTGGATCCTGGTTCAAAGGAGGAACCTGAACAGACACTGAGCTGTTTTCAAATTTAAATTGCAGATACCAAGGTCATCTTCAGGTGTCTGATTTCTTCCTGATTGTCATTTTGATGACAAACTCACAGGAAAAAAAACTGATAACTGTGTTAGTGGCATCTAGTGGTGAGGCTGCAAATTGCAACTAACTGAATACCCCTCCCCTCACTCCTCCCCCTCAGTGGTGTAGGAGGATCTACGGTGGCCTGCAGGTGATGGAAACGCTGGTCTTTTCCTGAGCCAGAGGCTTCGTCCTAATCAGGGGCCACATCCTTCATTTGAAGACTGATTGTGTCACAGCAGTGCGACTAGGCCGCCCCTTTCAAAGGTCCCTTCTTTTCCTGGGCAACCTGGGCCAACCTATCCCAAGATTCATTGCGTGCAGGTAATGAAAGCAGACCAGGCTGTCGGCTACAAAGGGCCACACCTTCGTAGATGTGTCATCTGAAGGAGGCGGCCCCTGAAAACACGACAACCTAGAACTTTAGTTTTTGTTTCTACAGAAACAATTAAAGTCTCAAATTACGAAAGACTTTTCCCCCGTCAGCTGATTGATTGATTGATTGATCGATCGATCGATTAATCAATAGATGGAAGAAAACAACTTGTGTCTGATTCTGTTAAACAATGATCAACGTTCAGCTTGTGAGACGTCAGGTGGTGAAGTTTGGAGCGTGAACGCCGAGGTGACGCCAGAACTCACAGCCACACTGAAGGAAGACATGGGACAGCGTTTAGGTGCACTAAAGCTGTCCCATGGGTGCAGCTCAGGGCGGAGTCTGGTTGTGATTTCTGGTGTCACTGTTCACCACAGGGCCGAGAGCAGCCGGGAGAAACCACAATCAGAGCTGTTGATTGGTGTTTGTTAATCCTAAGTCCGGCAGAAAAACACACAGGCTTCCTCCTGAGAAGATGGCAGGTGAGTTCATCACGTCAGCGCAGCTTCTGCTCAAGGCTTTTAGCTTGAAAAGCTCAGAGGAAGTGAAGGTGTGATGTTTGTGTTTGTCTCTGCAGGAGCTTCATCGCAGAGATGCAGCTGTTTGTGAGGCAGCTCGGCAGAAGTAAGAAACAGCTCTCTCTAAATGATGTCAGTGTTTAATGTTTAAAACGAGTCCAGGTCAAAACCAGTATCTGGCTGGTCCACGGCTCTCAGCGTCCAGCCCAGTGTCAGCAGTGTCCAGCCCTTTATCGAGGCGTCGTCCCCAGTGGCTGTAGGTCGGTCTGTGACCTCACAGCAGTGGTCGATAGAAATCTGACCTGTAGAATAACACAAACGTTTCCAGATCACCAGACAGTGAGGTCAGGAGGGTCTGGGTCACGTCCTCCTCTCTGCTCCGTGTTCTGCAGGGATCACGGCTCGAGAGCACGGCTCCAACAAGAAGCTGGCGGCTCAGTCATGCGCTCTCTCCCTGATCCGGCAGCTCTATCACCTGGGGGTCATCGAGGCGTACTCCGGAGTCACCAAGAAGAAGGAGGGAGAAACTGTACGGTAGCTGAGCTTTCTACACATCTGCTTCATGACTAAGAAAAACCACCAGTTTGACTGCGTGTGTGTCTTCGTGTGTCTTTGTGTGTCCAGTTGGAGGTGTTTGAGGTCAGCGTGTCTCCAGACCTCCAGCAGCAGCTGGCCAGTGTGGTCCAGGAGCTCGGAGTCCACATCCCCCCGCCGGTGAGTCACCTGACACCTGACACAGTGATTCAGCAGAGACCACCTCAGCTAACGCAGCGTGTCTGACCCGGTACCTGTGCCCCGATTGTCCCGTTCAGCCCGCAGACCCCAGCACCTCGGTGTCTCTGGTTCAGGGGAAGATGGCCACATTCGAGCCGTCGCAGCGGCAGAGCGGAGCCGGCGTCGTCCCCTGGTCACCACCTCAGGTGAACTGGAACCCCTGGACCAGCAGCAACATCGACGAAGGACCTCTGGCCTTTGTGAGTCTTTGTTCTGAGACTTTAAAACCCTGAGAGCTTGAAGAAGAAAGTTTACTCTGCTTATTTCATGAAGATCAGTTATTGGTTTATTGATATTTATTGGCAGATATTCAGTTTTGTATTGATTACAGATAAACTCCCAGTACAGACTCAGAGCAGCAGGTGTTGGGTCACCTGTTCAGGCTTCCTGTCAGAAGGATGTGATGTGGTTCATTTGTCCAGGTTTGTGTTAAGAGTGACACCCTGAGGGAAGGAGACTGTGACCATGTTTCCTGGAACTTTGCTGGTTGGTGGAGGTGATCGTAGTTTCCCCTATTCTGCTGAAGGTTTTTCACATTAAAAGCTTTTAAGTGTCAGAGAAAGTGTTAAAAGTGTCAGAGAAAGAGGGGGGGGGGGCAGTGGGGTCCCGATGCGTCTGTGAGGAGTGTTTTTCAGTTCATCATCATCATCATCATCATGGACCAGCTACCTCCCTGATAACTGCTCTACGTTGAGTGGGATCTCCTGACCTCTTTTATTTTTCCAGTGCACTCCGGAGCAAATCAGCGGCGACCTGCACGATGAGCTGATCTACCAGCTGGAACATGACGACAACCTGCAGAAGGTCAGTCAGTTCATTCAGCCTCAACTCACTGGACTGGATGGACCAGTTTCTGTCCTGGTGAATTTCTGGGTTTGAGACCAGGTGTTTTAAAACCCCAAACACCTGACCCAGTGTTGACGAGTAACGCAGGAAGCATCTCTGTGGTTCAGATGCTGATGGAGCGCGATCAGCTGCCCGTCAAACAGTTCGAGGAGGAGATCATGGCGGCCATCGACCAGAGCTCCGTGGTGATCATCAGAGGAGCGACGGGCTGCGGTAAAACCACCCAGGTTCCTCAGTACATCCTAGACCGCTTCATCAAGGGAGGCCGAGCGTCCGACTGCAACATCGTGGTCACCCAGGTAACGCTCAGCATCCAACTCTTTATGATCTTCATTGTCCATCCTCTAAAAGCCTTCAGCCTGGTGATGTGTATATTCTTCTCTCTGCAGCCCAGACGGATCAGCGCTGTGTCCGTGGCCGAGAGAGTGGCCTACGAGAGAGGGGAGGACCTGGGGAAGAGCTGCGGCTACAGCGTCCGCTTCGAGTCCGTCCTCCCTCGACCTCACGCCAGCATCCTGTTCTGCACCGTCGGTACGAGAACAGACCGAAGAGACTTAAACTGAGTACGACTGAGCTCAGTTATGACGTTGACGAGTGTATTTGACGTTTCAGGTGTTTTGCTGCGGAAGCTCGAAGCAGGAATCAGAGGCATCAGTCACGTCATCGTGGATGAGATCCATGAGAGAGACATCAACGTGAGTTCACTCACCCACTGATCCGCCTCACTCCTGTTCATGTGACACCACGAGTCCAGGGACCAGCAGGGACCAGCAGGACCAGCAGTCCTCACTGGAGTCTCTGTCTAGCTCAGTTTCAGAGGTTAACATTGAAACAGTCGAGTCATGTCCTGCGTTCTTTGACCCTCCTTCCCTCTTTGTGTCTGTGCAGACGGACTTCCTGATGGTGGTCCTCAGAGACGTGGTCCAGGCCTACCCGGAGGTCCGCATCATCCTCATGTCAGCCACCATAGACACCGCCATGTTCAGAGAATACTTCTTCAACTGTCCCATCATCGAGGTGTTCGGACGAACCTTCCCTGTTCAAGGTGCCTCTGACCTCACTCACCTGTCTGTACAGAGGTCCGGGTCCTGGGCTCACCTCCGGCTCAGTGGCTGCTTTTCAAGACTAAAGTGTAGAGGCTGAAACTGAGTCTGTGCGATTTGTGATCATTTTGTGAGGGAAGAAGTGACTCAGTGAGAGGCAACAGTTTAAAGCTCCACGTTTTACTCTTCGTCTGTGGTTTATCTGAAGTGTTGATCTCCATCAGAAGATACATTTGTGTTTTAAGAACAAAAACCATCTCAGTGTAGTTTTACATCTCCTCTCTCAGGTTCTCTCTGGTGCTCTAGTAACATCAGGTCAGTCAGCCAATCAGAGGAGAGGATCACAGCCTCTCTTCTGATTGGCTGACTGTTTTCTGAGTGATCCAATAAAAATATCGAAGATTTCAGGTAAAAACTCAGAGAAACCAAATCCTGTAGGTTGGATGGTGGGTCCAGGTGGGCGGGACTTTACATTTTGTTATGATAAAATGAATCTACAGCTGGAGCCACAGAGCATGAATGAAAAATGAAATCACTTTTTTAACGTTAATGACTGAAGTTTTGCACAATGCACACATCTCCTTGTTTGCAGAGTATTTCCTGGAGGACTGCATCCAGATGACCAACTTCGTCCCTCCACCAATGGACCGAAAGAAGAAGGAGAAAGACGAGGAGGGAGGAGACGATGATGTAAGACGTCAGAACAGACTGTTTATTGAGGAGGTTTAATTCTCATCAGTGTGGAGCTGGTTTTGAGCTGGTGTTGTCACCGTGTCTGCAGACCAACTGTAACGTGATCTGTGGGCCGGAGTACACGGTAGAGACGAAGCGTTCGATGGCTCAGATCAACGAGAAGGAGACGTCCTTCGAGCTGGTCGAGGCTCTTCTCAAGTACATCGAGACACTGCAGGTGGCCGGAGCCGTGCTCGTCTTCCTGCCCGGCTGGAACCTCATCTACTCCATGCAGAGACACCTGGAGACCAACCCACACTTCGGTATGCACCTCCCACCTCACAGCTCCCAGCTCACAGCTCCCACTTCCCACCTCCCAGCTTACAGCTCCCAGTTTTTCATATCACACAGAGATGAATGCAGATCAGTCCGTACGTGAACTTGTAGGAAAACACATGTAAACATCTGCTGCGACGTGTGAACTCTGTGTGATTATAATGAAGTGGATGAAAGATGCAGAACCACTGATGTGGACCTTGAAACCTAAACTCATTCTTCTGTGAGATTCGTCTTTGCGACAACCTGGTTGAGACGACATGAACAAGAATGTTTGAGATGAAATAATTCAGACTGAGCCCAGTCAGGCTGAAGGCTTTTTGTGTATTTGTTTCCAGGAAGTAACCGGTACCAGATCCTGCCGCTCCACTCTCAGATCCCCCGAGAGGAGCAGAGGAGGGTGTTTGAGCCGGTTCCTGACAACATCAGGAAGGTAAAAACACTGAAATGTCTCTTCATTTTAGAGACAAGACTGTGACTACATGACGAGATTACATCTGTTTTTATTAAAGTGAGAGAGAACATAAATGACAGAAAACTGAAAACCTGTAAAAGAACAGACAGAAATATTCTGACACCTCCTGTCTGAGACAGGTCCAGGTTTGTTATTTCAGGGTGATGTTGAGCTGTCGTCTGTCTTCAGTCAGATGTTGTTGAGTTTAACCTGCGGCCTGATGTTGCAGGTGATTCTGTCCACCAACATCGCAGAGACGAGCATCACCATCAACGACGTCGTCTACGTCATCGACTCCTGCAAGTCAGTCTGATCTGCTGAGTGTCGGCCGTCACGCTTCACTTCCTGCTGCATGGACATCGTGCAGCATCATCACTTTGTGCTCGCTGTCTCCACAGGCAGAAGGTGAAGCTCTTCACCTCCCACAACAACATGACCAACTACGCCACAGTCTGGGCCTCCAAGACCAACCTGGAGCAGAGGAAAGGCCGAGCCGGTCGAGTCCGCCCCGGGTTCTGCTTCCACCTCTGCAGCCATGCCCGCTTCGAGAGGTGTGGCTCCTCCAGTGGCGTCCTGAAATGCCCTCAGTCTACACAAGCTGTGCTGCTCTGATTGGTCCGTCAGCTCGTGTTCACTTGTGTGTGTGTGTGTGTTTTGTGTCTCCACAGACTTGAGACTCACATGACCCCAGAGATCTTCAGGACTCCGCTGCACGAAGTTGCTCTGAGCATCAAACTGCTGCGACTCGGAGCCATCGGACACTTCCTGTCCAAGGCCATTGAGCCGCCGCCGCTGGACGCCGTCATCGAGGCTGAACACACGCTGAGAGGTACAACACACACACACACACACACACAGAGTAACAGACTGTGTTTAATGTAACGAGCTGCCTCTGCTCAGTTTAACATGGATTCCAACCTGTGTGTGTGTGTGTGTGTGTGTGTGTGTGTGTGTGTGTGTGTGTGTGTGTGTGTGTGTGTGTGTGTGTGTGTGTGTGTGTGTGTGTTGCAGAGCTGGATGCTCTGGACACTAACGATGAGCTCACCCCTCTGGGACGGATTCTGGCTCGTCTGCCCATTGAACCTCGACTGGGGAAGATGATGATCATGGGCTGCATCTTCCAGTCAGTCTCTCCTTCACTGTACTGACGGCTGTGTGTTACTGAGGGGGCGGGGTCTCTGGATGATGTCAGCACACTGTACCTCTGTGTTTCCCTCCAGTGTTGGAGATGCGATGTGCACCATCTCAGCCGCCTCCTGTTTCCCAGAGCCGTTCATCAGCGAGGGAAAACGTCTCGGCTTCGTGCACAGAAACTTTGCCGGCAGCCGTTTCTCGGACCACGTGGCTCTGCTGTCTGTGTTCCAGGCCTGGGACGACGTCAGGTGGGTCCGAGCGCTTACAGGGGGCGTGGTCTGGTGTTGTGATTGATGGGTATCTGTCGATGACGCTCGCCTCCTCTGGTGTTGGTGTTCAGGGTTAACGGCGAGGAGGCAGAAAGTCGTTTCTGTGAACACAAACGTCTCAACATGTCCACTCTGAGGATGACCTGGGAGGCCAAAGTCCAGCTGAAGGAGATCCTGGTCAACTCTGGATTCCCTGAAGGTACCTGAACGCACCACAGATCCCCTGTGGTTAGAGAAAGAAAATCTCGACCAGTGTTTGAGGGAGGAAGTGGATCAGAAACATTCAGAGAACAATGTGAATTAACCTCACTCTTATAAGTCAGAAAGTATTTTAGATTCTCATGAACGTCATCGTCCAAAAATCTTTGAGTTTGAATTTAGTTTCTGTTTTTTCTGCGTCGCTGACTGTCAGGACCTGAGGTGTGATGTCTTCAGGTCGTCTCCTCCTGAATGTCACCTCTCAGTAATTAGATTAGATTAGTGATTAGAAATTGGTGTCAAAGGTCAGAGGTCACAGTGACCACACAAAACACGGTTTCAGCCATAGCTTGTGAATTCATAAAATAATTATGACACAATTTAACTCAAATGTCATAATATGATGACATTTTATATCCAAAAGGTCAAAGATCGACTTCACTGTGACATCATAATGTTCTGTAGAAACACCTCTGGTCTTTATTCACACTAACACTGCTTCCTTCAGACAACGTGGCCCATAAATCCTCACGTATGAAAAGGTCACGTTTTAAATGAACTACTGAAAACCTTCATGAAGCTCGAAGCTGCTCTGACTCGTGGAAACAGACTCCAGTGACCTTTGACCTCAGATTTGAACTGTTCTCTCCACAGTTATTAGAAAAGCTTGATGTTTAATGACAGAATGATCTCAGTGGTCCCCCCCCTCCCTGTCAGAGTGTCTGTTGACTCAGATGTTCAACACGGTCGGACCAGACAACAACCTGGACGTGGTGGTTTCTCTGCTCACCTTCGGCTCGTACCCCAACGTCTGCTACCACAAAGAGAAGAGGAAGATCCTGACCACCGAGGGACGCAACGCCCTCATCCACAAGTCCTCCGTCAACTGTCCGTTCAGCAGCCACGACATGACCTACCCCTCCCCGTTCTTCGTCTTCAGTGAGAAGGTAAGCAGGAGTCGTCCTCACTGCTGACCTTTAACCTTCAGTTTCATGAACAAGCAGCAAACTCTTACCATTGATACTCTTTTTTTTTTATGTTTATAATTATGAGAACGCTGTTGAAGATGGTTTGTGCTCTGATGTAGATGAAATAGATGAAATAGACAGCTGGACAAACTTTATTTAAAGGGCCCCACAAACAGACACGTCAGCAGGTATCTCAGTGTCATTAACTTGAAGCTCCATCCAGTCTAAAGGTAGATGTCCATGTGTTTGTGATTATAAAGCAGGTCTAGGTTCTATATTAATACTGTGAAAGTATCAAAGCCTCAGTCCACAGAGAAATGCACACAGCCTGTATTCAGAAACTGAGCCTTAAAACCAGCCGTCAGGACTTCTGGAACTTTGTGATGTCACAACAAAGCTGAAATCTGCTGTGTTTTATAGACGTTGACGCATCAGCTCAGTCTGATGTTTCTATCTGGACAGTGATGTCACATAATGTAAATCACATAAAACATGGAGAATTCAAACAGAAAAGATCAAAGTATCAACAGGGAGTCTGATGTTTGACGCCTTTAAAAATCATCTTTTTAATCATAGTAAAAAACCATGATGTCCTGAGACTGATGAGCAGGAAGACAAAGTGTTGGCTGTTGCTCTGTAACTCATGATGTCGTGTCGTGTTTTCAGATTCGGACCCGAGCGATCTCGGCTAAAGGTATGACTCTGGTCAGTCCGCTGCAGCTGCTGCTGTTCGCCTGCAAGAAGATCAGCTCCAATGGAGACGTGGTGGAGCTGGACGACTGGTGAGTCCACACACACACACACACACAGGCCTGATACCAATCATGTTCTCATCAGGAGGGAGAGCAAGTTGTCCGCCAACCGGAGGGTCGGGGGTTCGATTCCCGTCTCCTCACATCCATGTGTCAAAGTGTCCTTGGCCAAGATACTGAACCCTCGATTCTCCCTGATGTATCATCTGTGTGTGTGTGTGTGTGTGTGTGTGTGATGATCTGATCAGCTGATGGATTGATCGTTTTTTTCATGTCCACACACACTGTGACAGAATGAGATCAGTGTCTACTCTTTTTACTGCAGCTGTTACGTTACAGAATAAACATTTACACACTGCTCAACATGTAAAAACATGTCGAGCAAAAACATCAGCTGATTGACAGATCATCGTCAAACCAAAACAAATCTGGAGGTTTGCTGCTGTTAACAACCTTAATAACCTTAATAATGTTAATAATGTTAATGATGGTAATGATGTTGAGGTTTGGACTGTTGTTTGGAGAAACCAGGTGTTGTCCAGGTGTCACTTAAAGAGTTGTACAACAAACCACACAATCAGTTGATTAATCAATAAAACAGTCAGGGGATTAATCAATAATCAAACTAATCTTTACTGACAGTTTGATACAAAACAGTTCAAACCAGCAGTAAAATGCATCAGTGATAATAATGGATATAAAATAAATTGTGGAACAGTCACTGGAGCCTTTTTCTCTTTACTGTTAAAAGTTTAGTAACATTTTATTTTGAGAAACTCCAAATGTTCTCAGGTTAAAAGCAGCAAAAGTTCATGTCTGAAAAATGTCTTTGATTTTGTTAATAACTTATCATCAGATCACTGACTAATCGATTAATCACTGCAGACTGATCAGAGCTGGGAAAGGCACAGATTTCAATTTTCTCCAGAACTCGGCTCCATGTTTTTCTGTCTGACGACAACAACGCAACCTGAGACAGGTGATGCCTCCACACTGAGCGTCTCCTCTCACCTCCACGTCTCCAGGATCAAACTGAGGATTCCTCACGAGGTGGCGGGGGGGGTCGCGGCTCTGCGGGCCGGACTGGAGGCCCTGGTGGTGGAGGTGACGAAAGACCCGGAGTACGTTAGGCAGATGGACCAGAGCAACGAGCGGCTCCTCAACCTCATCAGACACATCTCCAAACCGTCAGCAGCTGGAATCAACATGATGAGCAGCACCCAGAGGTGACACACACACACACACACACACGCGCTTAGAGAAGCAGCTGGTTTCACTCCTGTCGTCTCTGCACAGGATGGGAGATGGTCCTCGACCTCCGAAGATGGGACGCTTCGATGGAGGAGGTGGAGGAGGCTACCAGGGAGGAGGGGGATACAGAGGAGGAGGAGGCGGAGGAGGCGGAGGTTACAGAGGTGGAGGAGGATATGGAGGAGGAGGATACAGGGGAGGTGGGGGTTACAGAGGTGGAGGAGGATACGGAGGAGGAGGATACAGGGGAGGTGGGGGTTACAGAGGTGGAGGAGGATACAGAGGAGGTGGTGGATATGGAGGAGGAGGAGGAGGTTATGGTGGAGGTGGGGGCTACAGAGGAGGTGGAGGAGGATACAGAGGAGGAGGTGGAGGAGGAGGGTACAGAGGAGGTTACTAACATCCTGGCAGCATGATGATATCATTTCATCTTCATCGATTTCTCCTTAAATTATGAAAAAAGTCAATGTGATCTGGTTTTCTTGTAAAGTTGTGTCCGGGCACAGGTCAGTGAGGATGATGATGATGATGATGCTGACCCTCAGAGTAAGTCAGTCAGTTCAGTGCTGGAAAGGTGTAGAAAACCCAGTGAAAACTCATCTCTTCTTAACTCAGCTGTTAAAATCAACAGAAAAGTCTATGAGCTTCTGAACCTGTTTGAATATGTGAGGAGATTCACCGTGATCCTCTTGATGTTACTTTGGTGAACTGTGTTTGTCTATTGATCATTTGTAACTGTTGATCATCAATAAATGATATTTGATGCTGATCCTGCAGCTCAGTATTTTTTTCTTTCTATCAATAAAGTTTTATTCTATCGTGAACTACCAAATTCTGAGAAAAGTGCAGCAGGTGTAGATGAAGATCCAGAATGCAAAGATCCAGTCTGCAATTTATTTTTATTTCATTATAATTGTGACACTTTTTTGTTTGTATTGTAAATTATCTGCCTCTGAGTTTTTCATGTCAGTTTTCACTTTCGCTGTAATCATGTGTTTTCAAATATAAAAATGAAAATCTGATATAAATTTTGAACTGACATAACTCATTTAATATGTAAAATGTCCACACAAACAAAATTGAATTTCACTTTGATTTAATGATATATTTTAATATTGGCAGCTTCAGGCTTCCATACACCACAAGTAAACTGAGGATAAAAGTTTTCAGGATTCGCTCACTTTTATCAAAGTCAGAGAAAAACTTCATTTACACGTTTCTTTTAACTGTAAGTCCTTATTTATGCCAAATCATTTAAATCCACTTTCAGAACTCAGCTGCAGTAAAATTAGTTTTTAGAAATATAAATATGAATGTGGTTGAATAATGTAGAACGAAATATAATGTAAGTAAATAAATATCAAAAATGTTTATTTATGATTTAAAGTTTGTGATTTCAGTTTGTTGAACTAACTCCAGCAGGAGGCGCCGTCTGACTCACACAGACTTCAGATTTCCTTTCCAGTTTATTTAAACTACATTTAAACTGAACTCCTGGATTACCAACAGGAAGACGTGGGCCACAGACCCTCAGGGGTGTGATAATTTTATTAACTAGTTGGTAGGTCCTGTATTACCACATCTTCTGGGGGCCCCATCCTGCAGAGGGGCCCTCAGCTTTAAATGGAGGAGCCCAGGCAACAGCTGGAATTTTAAAAATACAACTGACTAAACAACAAATTGATCAAATATCAACATTGATGATGATAAATTCACTAATTAGAAGTTAGGACAGAATGAGCAGTAGTGGTGAGGTTGAAGACCATGAGATGTGCTTGAAAGCTCCAGAAAAAAAAGCTTTAAAGTGGATTTTACAGGGCCAAGCCAGGACTTTAGAAACACTGAGGTCAGGAGTCTGGAGTCCCAGAGCAGAACCCCACCAACCAGACTCTGTACAATTTTCTGAGGATTTAAGGTCGATCACATTCTCATCTCACTGAACTGTTTAAATGTTGTTTTCAAGGCTTTTTCTGCACGTTTGGGCACAAAGCTCTGCTGGAGATACCACACTTTTTATTTTGGGTAATTTTGTTTTTGTGTCTCGCTTCAAAACAGTAAATGTTGAGATCACATCAGTGTCAGACTCATTCTGATAAGTGTACGTGTGCATTGATAGATAAACTCCTGTGTGACTTTAATCTGTTTGTGGGGTCAGTTTAACTGGATGCTTCACACACACAGTTTCACCTTTAACCTCTGACCTGTGGCGCTGGTGTGAAAATGCTCTGATAGGTGCTGAAGATCTAATCAGAGCTGAACTGTGTGTAAATTAACACTTTGTGAACTCGTTTCTGTCTGTTCTCTTTATTTCCTCTGATGACGTTCAAAAGTGCAGAGGAAAAGCCAACACAGCTGTAACATCTAGTTTATTTTATTTTATTTTATTGAGCTCAGTTTGAGATGCGTTTACTATGTTGTGTCTTTACTGCATTATTCTCTTTTTTATTTTCGTACATAAGCAACACAAACCTGCAGGAGATAAACACACTAACTGAAGCACACACACAGTTATGAGATCACTCTGCAGCCTCCTGGTGCAGATTCAGTTCTCAGATTTGAGTCTGCAGAAGTGAACGTAAGCAGCATTTTACAGGAAACACGAGGAAGAAAAACTAACGGATAAATAAAAAAGTGGTGAAAAAGAGACACGAAGCTGTGCAGTAATGTGTGAGAGTCGTCTCGCTGAGTCACGCAGGAGAGATGCTTAGTGCCAGATGTTGTTCACTCAGTCAGAAGGAGGAGATGCTGTCATCATCTCAAACTTTCCTCAAATCGGTCTGTGTCGTGTAATGTGCGTGAAGTGGCTTTAAACGTTTGGTTTACAGGATGATCTCAAGGTCATTAATGCAGGTGGACCCCAGACCTCTTCAGGGACCGGTCTCCAGACTGCAAGGGAACAAAATGATCGATTAATTGGTGTTCGATTCGCGTGCACTAAAGATTGGTTGAGCGGTGAGACAGGGCGGGGCTGCGCCGCTGTGGCCCCGGGCCCTGGGCTCCTGGCCCACAGCTGACTCGGAAGTGTCCTCTGCGCCTCGGACCTGCGCAGTAGCGGACTGGGTGTAGTCTGGAGTCCCGTCTTTTCCTGCTGGATTCGGTGCATGGCGGCGGACACAAAGAGCTGAGGCCCGACCCCAGACCCTCACACAGCAGCTCAGCCGGGAGACGAGCCGTGGACGCGGCCTGGAGCCGAGAGAAGCCGCTGACCGGAGAGTTACCGCGAACTTTGGACGAGCTCAGCGAGTTAGTGTCGCGGCCGAAAATGCGAAGTCTGATCCGAGCTCTGGTGGCCTGGGGCTGGGTGGCGCTGTGCGTCCGCGCCGCCATGGACGAGTGCTCGGACGAGCGGGGGGCCCCGCAGCGCTGCATGCCCGAGTTCGTCAACGCCGCCTTTAACGTGACCGTGGTGGCGACCAACACCTGCGGCTCCCCGCCCGAGGAGTACTGCGTGCAGACCGGCGCCACCGGGGTCACCAAGTCCTGCCACATCTGCGACGCCCGGGACCCCCGGAACCACCACAGCGCCGGGTACCTGACCGACTACAACAACCAGCAGGATACCACCTGGTGGCAGAGCCAGACCATGCTGGCGGGCATCCAGTACCCGAACTCCATCAACCTCACCCTGCATCTCGGTAAGAGCCCTCGACCTCATCCCCTTCTCTCCGCGGGAGAGGTCCGCACCGCCGAATCTCCCTGAAATAACCCACAAGTTCAGGTTTCCTTGCTGAATTATGAAAACGCCTCTGTGGCACAACACGAAAACATATATTCTATAAAACCTTAGGACTCACACTTTAATTCGGCATTCGCTCAGTGCCGTAAAACTTCACTTTTTAGGTCAAATTCCAACCTATCTGGACAGGGTCGCTTATCCGCCGCTCTGCCGCTTCATATGAACACAGCGTCGCGAGCAGCGAGAAACAGCTGTGAAATGTTGTGATCTGAAAACTGAACGAAGCAATAACTGCGGCACAGTGGCTCTGCGGCACAGTGGCTCTGTGGCACAGTGGCTCTGCGGCACAGGGGCTCTGTGGCACAGGGGCTCTGCGGCACAGTGTGCCGAACTGAACACTGTATGGTGGCCGGTAAGGAAGATCTTCGGTTATGGCGTATGATGTAGGCATGACTGCAAAGAAGAAGGGAAACTTTAAATTGGTGGAGTTTTGTATGGAGTTTGGTGTAACTTTCGGAGGTGTGGAGAGAATCCTGTTGTTTAACTCGTTGTGCAGAACCTTTTTCTGACACGAAAGAAACACGGAACCTCCTGAAACAGGCGGGAGGAGGATTCACAGCAGCGTGTGCTCTGCAGCTTTCTGTGGTCTGGCGTTTTAAATCCCTGCTGCAGATCAGCGATGAAGCAGGAAGGACATAGTTCTCACTGTTGGGGGTGGAGAGTGAGTGAGTGAGTGAGTGAGTGAGTGAGTGAGTGAGTGTGAGTGTGAGTGTGAGTGTGAGTGTGAGTGAGTGTGAGTGAGTGAGTGAGTGAGTGAGTGTGTGAGTGAGTGAGTGAGTGAGTGAGTG